>PVLC010000189.1:268261-272862 GCA_004027655.1 Graphiurus murinus | reverse complement strand
CAAATAACCCAATCAAAAATGGGCAAAGGATCTAAATAGACACTTCACAAAAGAAGAAATACAAATGGCCAATAAATGTATGAGGAAATGTTCCACATCATTGGCAATCAGGGAGATGCAAATCAAAACTACCCTGAGATTTCACCTAACTCCAGTCAGAATGGCAATCATAAAAAACATGAACAACACCACCTGCTGGTGAGGGTGTGGAGAAATGTGAACCCTAATACATTGTTGGTGGGATTGCAAACTTGTGCAACCACTGTGGAAAACAGTATGGAGGATCCTCAGACGAATGGGAGTGAACCTACCATATGACCCGGCAATACCACTACTGGGTATATACCCACCAGAGTGGAAACCAAATTATCAGAACGATGCATGCGTATCTATGTTTATAGCAGGTCAATTCACAATAGCCAAACTATGGAAGCAGCCAAGATGTCCAACCACAGATGAATGGATTACAAAACTATGGGATATGTACACAATGGAATTTTACTCAGCCATAAAGAAGAATAAAATCATGTTCTTTGCAGGGAAATGGATGCAATTGGAAAACATTATGTTAAGTGAGATTAGTCAGTCACAAAGAGTTAAGAAGCATATGTTCTCCCTAATATGTGGATGCTAGGGAGAAGTTGGGGCATAGGAGGGTCTCTAGATGAAAAAAAGAGATCCTCAATAAGCAAAGAAATTGATTTAATTGTAGTGGATTCATGGGGCAGAGGAACACCCTAAAGCACATGATGTACCTACACAATCATATCAAGGTCACTCACTGAAGTGAACCTTAGGGGGAGGGAGGGGAAGGGAATGGGGAGGGAATCGGGGAAGGGGTCAAATGAGAATTGTGTGCAAATATGTTGTTAACAATTTGTACTTAACAAAGATGTATGCTATATTGCATGAGTTACTACAATAAAAAATTTTAAAAAAAGCATAAGCATGGGTTTAATAGCACATAAAACATCACTAGGAAGAGAGTAAATAAACTATATGAGAGGGCAAAGAAAAAAGTCTACAATGGAGTTTGCAAAGTTATTCTCAATTTTAAATTAAGAACTAAAAAATGGGAAAATGATTTAAAAGCATAATATTCATGCAATTAGAGTTACTAATGGAGAGGAGAGAGAATGGAGGCAGATGTAAATTTGAAGGAATAAGGAAAATTTCAAAATTAGTGAAAAGCATTAAGTCATTACTTCAAGAACCTTGATAATTTTTTTTTTTTCTGGCACTGGAAATTGAACACAGGGACATTTTACCTCCAAGCCATAACCCCCAGCCCTATATTTTTTATTTTGAAACAGGGTCTCACTAAGTTACTGAGGCTGGCCTTGAACATTCAATCCTCTCATCTCAGGCTCCTAATTACTGGAATTATAGACGTTTGCCAGCATGCCCAGCTCACTAAAAAATGTAACAGCATTCAATCACACTCACGTGATTGTGTGTGTGCAAACCCACACATAATACCAAGTCATATAGTACCTTTAAACCCCAAGAAGAGAAAACAAAGCTTAAAAGCAGCCAGAACAAAAGGGACAGTTTGTATATTTGCAAGAGAATAAAAATAATTACTAACTTGTTAATGAGATGAATGGAAGCCAGCATAGAATAGTATATTATACTAAAAGTCCTCTCTGGAAATAATTACTAATCTAGAATCAACATCCAGTCAAAATGCATTTCTCAAAAGACATTTTCAGGTAATATAAAACAGTGAGAATTTATTCAAAACATTTAAAAGATATTCTTGAAATACAAGAAATGAATTCACCTAGAAAGTTTATAGTTCAGGGGGAAATTATGAGCAAAGGTAGGGTATGGGGGGTTGGGGGCTGGGGGTATTGCTTGGAGGTAAAATGCTGCTGTGTTCAAAGGTCAAAGGTGAAGTGAGGAAAGTGTTAAACCTGCTGGCACATCGTGCTAATTATTGACTAAGTTATATAGAAAATAAGTAAGGTGAACTGCAATATATATCAGGGAGGGAGAAAGAAAGGTGAGGTGTTCTATGTGATCTATGCTTTGCCCAGGAAGTGAAGTGCCATTTTATACAATATTTTAATAAATCAGCAAA
Source organism: Graphiurus murinus (assembly GCA_004027655.1). NCBI lineage: Eukaryota > Metazoa > Chordata > Mammalia > Rodentia > Gliridae > Graphiurus > Graphiurus murinus. The sequence goes on along the minus strand of PVLC010000189.1, from coordinate 270,779 downwards.
GCCTGTTAAATCTTTATGTAAATGCTTATACAATTGCAAAATTAATTTTAATTAGAAGTTATTGACGATGAAAAGAAAACATTTTTAAAAATACTCACGGAATTGCAAATTAGTACAGCTGCTAAGGAGATCAGTGTGGAGATTCCTCAGAAAATTGGCAATGGATCCACTCTATGGTCCATTCTACTGCTCCTGAGTATGTGTCCAAAGGGACAGAAATCGGAATATTACAGTGATATATGCATATCCATGTTTATAGGAGTACAACTCACAATAGCCAAATTATGGAACCAACAAAGGTGTCCACCATCCACAACTGAATGGATTACAACATTATGGGATATACACACAATGGCATTCTACTCAGCAATAAAGAGGAACAAACTTATTTCACTTTCAGGAAACTGGACAGACCTGGAGAACGTTATTGTTAAGGTTATTGTTAAGTGTGATTAGCCAGTGACAGAAAATGAAGGGTCATGTATTTTCTCTCCTATGCAGAACCTAGGGAGTAATTGGAGACCAGAGGGACTTCAAATAATGCAGGACAACTCCGTTGGAGCCAGAGAGGGAGCTGGTCTAGAAGAAGGGGTCGGAGGGAAGGTCAATGAAGTAATTATTTTCATCAACATTGGAAACAAGATCTTGCTAAGTTGCTGAGAGCCTGGCTAAGCTGCCAAGACTGGCTTCAAACTGGCGATCCTCCTGTCTCTGCTTCTCAAGTGCTGAGATAACAGGCGTGTGCCACCATGCCCTGTATCACTATTGATTTTTGAAAATCACGATATATCTCACTTGCAAAGTCACCTTTGATTCATCCTCAGCAGACTCAACTCTTTTATCCTAGGAATTTCATTGAGAAGCCTTATAAATCCTGCGGATGAATTATTTTCACAGTTTATAATTAAAGGTTTCAAAGATTTTCTGAATGAGATGGCAAATTGAGTCAAATGTTGAAGTTTGATAATAAAGGAAAACGGCTAATTTTACCTAATTTCTGCCACACACTATAATAGATTGAATGTTTTGCTCCCCAAAATTCCTATCTCAAAAATCCTATCCTTTAATGTGATAGTATTAGAATATGAAGGCCTGCAGTGGTGATTATATCAGAAGGGTAGACGATTTCATTATAAGAGACCCGGAGAGAGCTTTCACCTTCTTTCTGCCATGCCAAGACAGAGAGAATATCCATGAACAAGGAAGCAGGCTCTCTCTTTCTGAAGCTTGGACCATGGGTTTGCCAAACTCCAGAACTGCAAGGAATACATATTTGTTGTTAAAGTCACCTAGTTGATGGCCTTTCTGTGCAGCAGTGCAAGACACCAAGACAGGCAGCTCTTACTGTGCCATGGCATAAGACCAGAGGCTTTCAGTTGCTTATTTTTTAGTCAAATTCTTCTTCTTCTTTTTTTAAATTTATTTATTTATTATTTATTTATTTATTTATTTATTTATTTATTTATTTATTTATTTATTTTGCAATACTGGGGCTTGAACCCAGAGGCATTCTAACTCCAGCCCTCTTTTTTTTATTCTTTATTTTGCAACAGGGTCTCACTAAGTTGCAGAGAGCCTCACAAAGTAGCTGAGTCTGGCTGGGAATCTTTGATCTTTCTGTCTCAGCCTCCCAAGTACTGGGATTACAAGCATGTGCCACCATGCCCGGCTCAAATTCTTTATTTTTTAAGATTGTATTTGATGAAAATATCTCTCAGACACAAGAAATTAATTGTTTACTAGTTCTTTCAAGTGACACTATTGGGAAATTTTACGTATTATATTTATTTGTTTGTTTGTTTATTTTGCTGTACTGGGGATTGAACTCAGGGGCATTCTACCTCCGAGCTACACCCCCAGAACTATTAATTTTTCATTCTTTATTTTGAAACAGGGTCTCACTAAGTTGCGGAGGGCCTCACTAAGTAGCTGAAGTTGGCGGCAAACCCAGATCCTCCTGTCTCAGCCTCCCAAGTACTGGGATTACAAGCATGCGCCACCACGCCCGGCTTATTATTTTTAATTATATATAATTTTCTTTACCGGGATGTTGATACAAGCTTGCAAGAATTCTCAGTTCTGCATTATGCTAAATTTTACAATTCTGCACGTTGACTTAATATTTAAATGTCAAACTCCGGTATTAGAGGAAGGTCTTACACATAGGAGAGATTCTCTGAATGGATACTTAGAACCATTCTCCTTCTTTATTCTTCCTCTTCTATTTAGTTTTCAGAGCAGGCCCTAGCAATCAACAGTCACACTGAATACCCAATCTAAGACTCACATTGCATACACGGTGATGGAAATAGATGAAGACTGACAGGAAGAAAAGGGACAAGTGACAGAGATGAATACTGAGGGTAATTTGTTTGGATATAAACTATTCATTGGAAAATAAGAAGAGTAGATAGAGAGAGAATAAAGCTTCTCACTCTGCCCGATCTGTGTACTTCATCATTCCCGCACATTCCAGTGCAAGACTGTCTTCCTAGCAATAGGCAGTTGTTAAAATGGT
>PVLC010000189.1:53261-265761 GCA_004027655.1 Graphiurus murinus | reverse complement strand
AAATTGTGATAGAGTTATGGAACATATTTAAGAGAAAGATAATGATGTGGATTTTAATATATATATATATATATATATATATATATATATAACCTTTTTTGTCTGAATTAATGTTAGGTTTAGGATCACTTTATTTTTCAGCTATCATAAGAAGAAAAATGGTAATAGAGGGGAAACATCAGTGGAGCCAGGGAAGTGGTCTAAGGGAAGAGGAGGAAGAAGACTGAGGTTCATTAAAGGAAATACTACCATTGACTATGTGTATATATGTGTAAATACCAATGTCAATCTCAGTACTCTGTATTGGGAAGGAAGGAGGTGGGAAGGCAAGGGGGGCACCAAGTGCTGTGTGCATGTATGTCACTGTCAACATGATTTACATTATGATTTGAGACTATGATGCACCAATAAAAGTACATTAAAAAAATGGGTGGTATCTCTTTTTAAGATTCTATGAAATTAGGCTATTTTTGTTTTTTTAATTGATTTTCTTATTATTTATATTTATGTTAATGTAATACATTTTATTTCATAATACATGCAAATGAAATTAAACATATGGACCAGAAAACATTACATTTTTAATAAGTCTTAATAGATTTTTAATAATTAATATTATGCAATTTGAGTCCTAACCAAAATTATATTCCCAAATATCATTCCTTACTTGGAAATAATGAGAAGAAAATATTTTTCAAAATGTATCGTTCTAGCCGGCGTGGTGGCGCATGCTTGTAATCCCAGCATTCGGGAGGCTGAGACCGGAGGATCCAGGTTCGTGGCCAGCCTCAGCTACCTAGTGAGGCACTCTGCAACTTAGTGAGACTCGATTTCAAAATAAAGAATAAAAAATAGGGCTGGTGGTGTAGCTCGGAGGTAGAATGCCCCAGAGTTCAACCCCCAGTACCGAAAAAAAAAAAAAAAAAAATGTATCCTTCTGTGTCTTCTGTGTTTAAAATTTTCAAAGAATGTGTGTTATTCAATGAAAAATATATCAAACAATTTATATTCTTCCAATATTGGAGAATTTGTATTTTATGAGTCTCTCTCTTTTTTTTTTTTTTTTTTTTTTCCTTCTTTTGTAGTGCTAGGGATTGAACTCAGGGGCATTCTACCTCTAAGCTACACCCCCAGTCCTATTGTCTTTTATTTCGAAACAGAGTCTCACTGAATTGCAGAGGGCCTCACTAAGTTGAGGAGGCAGGCTGTGAACCTGGGATCCTCCTGCCTCAGTCTCTCAACTACTGGGATTACAAGCATGAACCACCATGCCTGGCTATGATTCTTACTTTTAAAGGGTGGGTAAAATAGTACACACCCTTTTGTTTATTTCATAGACTAAGGGAATAATCATTTCTATTTTTTTTTTAAAGCATGCCATGAAGATCTAAGCAAGAAGAGTTTTAATAGGAAAGCAGGAGGTTACCTGTTGAGAAACAAGAGGATCAGGAAGACAATGAATGCTCCGCACTGCTGGCTCGGCAAGATTAATGAAAAGTGGTATTTTAATTGGATCTCTTTTTAAATTATTATCCCTTTTTCTTACAGCTGGCATAAAAATTTGCCTTCAAATTTGTAATTGAGTTTAACTATATTTCATGAGATCTGATTTTTTAATATTTCTTAGACACAATATGGAAGACTTAGAGGTTTTTGATTGTTTCTAACATATTGAATAATGTAAGGTAAATATGTCAAGTATTTCAGATGTATTCAGTTTACATGACAAACAGTTATAATAGCACAAAATTACAGATCTCATTCATTTATATCAACCTCTATGTATGAGTTTATGCTTATTTATTAATTGCTTTAATTTTATTTTTTGTTTATTTTTTGCAGGGGCATTCTACCTCTGAGCAATACCCCCAGTCCTACTTTTTATTCTTTATTTTGAAACGGGGTCTCCCTAAGTTGCAGAGGACCTCACTAGGTAATTGAGGCTGGCCACGAACCCTGATCTTCCGGTCTCAGCCTCCCAAATGCTGGGATTACAAGGGTGCCCCACCACGCCCGGCGCTAATTGTTTTAATTTTAAAATTATGTAATTGTACATAGCTCATGGAACCTGCTTGTTGTCACAACACTTCAATGGTATCATAGATGCCCTAGAGTTCACAATAAATGTATGAATTTATGTCATCATTTATGTCATTTCAACTTTGTATTTGCATTAAAATAATAAGTGATGTACAAAAGAAATAACAATGTTAACACTTGCTGCTAGATTTTAGAAGGGCTTTAGATTGTTTTTTTTTTTTTTTTCATGATTAAACTAGCACTTTGAATGACAGAATGCAAATACTATATATTTTTCTAGTTACACAATCATTCAAAACCGTTTAATCAAAATTTCAAACCAGTGAAGAACATTTTTAAATTTGGGATGATGTGGGTTCTCATTGGTTAGAAACTGTATTCCGGAACTATTTCTTGATATGATTTAAAATACAGAAGAGTTAGCATTGCTCACAGGAATGGAAATCAACAAGGAAAGTTGACTCATAATTATTTAGCGGCCTTGAATGTATCAGTATCGAAAAGGATTACTGCTGCAAAGCCTGCCCTGGGGTTGGAACAGGTGTTGTTCCCTCAGAATTCAGCACTGCTGCTATTTCAAGGAGGAATTCAAAAAGACAACCCTGGGAAAGGAAATCTCATCTGTGTGACATGAAAAGCATAGCTCCTAAACTAGATTGTACACTCTCTCCCTCTCAGTCGCTTCCTAGTCTTTTCCCTGTTTCAAATAGATCCCTTCCCAATCCCCAAGCAGCTGGCCTAATTTTACCCCTGAAAATGGCAATGACACCCTTGCGGCAAATCTCAGGCATACAGGTGTTTGGAAGGGTCCTAGGTATAGCGAGGCAGAAGCCAAACTTCAAGTGGAATCACCCATAAAGGTTACAATGATGAGGCCCAAAATTGCCTACTAATCTTCCTTCCAAAGGTTTATGGCTCAAGGCTGTACTTAAGAACCTTCCTTCTCAAAGTGAGTCACCATTAAGTTCTTCTGCAACTGCTTGGGAGATTGTTTTGGTTGGAATGAGAGTGGTATAATGACTGCAGTGTTCATCGCTTCTGTGCAGAGCACCTGCAAGTTCTTCAGTCCTTATTATCTCTCACACAGTTTCAATGACTTCCAACACTTTGCTGAGTGAGTAGGAGTAAGAAACGCAGTCTATTGTTCCTGATGTTAATTATTACAAATTGTCAGTCAATCTTGACAGCAGATGCTTTTTCTTGCTATTTTCTGTGGGCAAAAGGCTACAGAAAGTTTGCTTTGAGAGGGAAAAAGAAAAAAGAAATTTGGTCTTGAGGATTGCTTCCTCATTTGCACTGTGGATAAAACAAAGTTATTTTTTCACGTGGGCTTTTGTTTTACTTTAAATAACTATATACTTGCAAACTAGATGATGATCACTTCCTTCACTGTCCACCCGAATACCAGCATTGGGTCTTTTAGCACATAAATTAGGACTTTCAGGTACTTCAAAGAAACCAGTTTATATAAAGGGCCACATCAAGTTAAATCAGGAAATTCCGTTTAACTGGGTGGAAAATGAGGAATTTGGAATGCTTTCCTGAACATCATTTTGCTTTCCCTGAAATCCTAATTTGCCTTGGGGCTTGTAAAGTAATTCTGAAGGAAGAGAAGGCACACCCATCTTTGTCTTGCTTTCTTTATCCAGGTCTCTGTTCCCGGTGATACTTAGTTGAATCCCAGGTAAAGTGGCACTGTACAGGAAGCAGGAGACATAGTTTTGATGACAGATGAGAGCTTGAAATAATAATTACTTTGGATACACCTTGATTTGAGGGGGTAACTGACCTAAGTATCAGCTCGTGAGCTGGCTCTTTACAAGTAAGTCTCATAGAAAAGCACTCAGTTGGGGATATATTAAGTTCTAATGATAAAGCAGCATCCATAGCAGAGCTTAGCTCTTAGGTTGTTCACTACAAAAATTCTTTAATTTCTTTTCCTTCCCTTCCCTTCCCTCCCTTCCCTCCTTCCTATCGGGCGCCCCAGGCTGAATCCTCAACCATGAGGCCCCAATAAAGACGCTGCCTGAATGTTGCTGATTCAAACCTCTCTTTATTATACCTCTCTCTCTGGGATCGAGGGCACTACACAAGCAGTAACAAACACAGCACAGAAGCCGTCTCTCCAAATAGTGCCTTTCCAACAGACTCCCAATAACCCCGCTCTCCAGCAATCCACCTTCCACTAGCGACCAACAACCTTTCCTCCCAGAACTTCTCCAGCAACCCACTCCAGCAACAACCCAGCCAGCCTTTCCCCAGCAAATCTTCCCCAGCAACAACAACAACAACCTGGGCGAGAGGCCGAGGCTCTTAAAGCCGCACAGGGCCTAAGCCACTAGGCGTCTCATCCAGCTCTCACCTGGGCCGGCCACTAGCCGGGCGTGCTGGTGCATGCGCTCTGGCGTCGCACAGCCTTAGAATGATACCACCTGCAGCCTCTTCTGGCACTCTGCCAGGCGCCATCTAGAGGCGGGGTCTAGCCGGCCAGACTAGGCCCCCCATACTTCCTTCTCTTTCTTTCATTCTATCTTCCTTCCTTTCTTTCTTTTCTTTCTTACTTTTTTTTTGTGCAGTACTGAGGATGGAACCCAAGGACATTCTACCTGTGAGCTATATCCTCGGCTCTTTTTATTTTTTTATTTTTTTTGTTTTTAAACAGTTTCTTACTAGGTGGCTGACAGTTTCTCTAAGTTGCTGAGGCTGGTCTCAAACCTGGGATAGGAATGTGTTTAACGGAAATAGATATCAGTTGAGAAGTGTAGGCAACAATGGAAGAATTTGAGTTCATTGTACCCAGGTTATCAGATTTATCTTCTATGGCATTTTCATTAATTTATGAAGCACATCTGCTTGTAACAAAGATGTTGCCGCTATTCTCACCTTTAACTTAGAATTCCTTCAGGTGAAAGGATTCTTCTATTATTTAGGTAGAAAGGTAATTCACTAATTAAGGCCCTCTTCTAAGAGGAGAATCAGGCACATATGATTTTTCTATTCTCAAACTATATTCTTTAGCTATAAACTGCAGTTATAAATTACTTAGTAAAAATATCTAATCTTGGACTTAATGCTCTTGTTTGGAGATCATGCTAACCTCTTTGTCCCAAAGGATTCCAACATAATTTCTGAACAGTATTAGAAATTTCAGTGTTCAAACACTTGTTGGTTAAATCCTCTAATAGCCCTCTTCATACATCAGGAATAGTACTCCTGTTAAGAATCCTAAATAAATTTGCCCGATAAAAAATATCTGAGCTAGTCTCATTCTAAAACATACAGTTTGGGAAGTACACTCAAACTCTTATCATCCCAATTTAAAGAAACAGTTACATGCAAATCTTTACTAATTTATTACAGTAGTATGCAATAGTTAAGCATTTCCACAGAAATTCAATAAAATAACCACATATTGCAAACCAGCCCATACTTTCAGCTAGTCTTCATCTGACCTTCAGAATAGCTGAGTTCAGCTTAGCTTTAAAGCAATTAATCTCAGCCTTGCTGTCATGGTATAGATGGCTTGAACAACTGGGGAAGGCTTAGCATGTGTGTTAGCCCAAATGAGAGCAGGCTTTGATGCATATATTAAATACTGGTATGACTCCTAAACTAGATTGTGACTTTTTAGTGAAACCCTCGTAAGAAAACTATAAGGCAAATTTCAGTCTCCTATTTATAACTTTTATAAATTATTCTACTGAAATTGGGTTTCTGGGCTAACTATAGCTGACAGTTTTCTTTAAATACTAATGTGCCAGTCATGTTCTCATATATACCACAGTCACTTTTACAAGGAGATTAGCTCTAATTGCTTTGAAATCAAAGGGTATTTTGCTAGAGGTTGAAAAACAAACAAACAAAATACCAAACAAAAAGGCAACGACTTCATACCCTAGTAAACAGTATAAGAAACTGAAATAGAGAACAATTAACAAACTATCATCTTAGATTTTGGGTAACGCATTAAGCTATCATAAGTGATAGTATCTATTAAAACCAGTCCCAAGAGAAAAGGAATCCATGTCAATCATACTTTCTCCTTCTGGAAGTTTCTATTTAATAGAGCAAACTACCTTCTCCATTTCATTTGATCTTGCACAAATATTTGTTGTGTCTATTATTACATGTAGATTGAACCGTGATACATGTTTTATATTTGTTGTGAAAATAAATTCATTTAACTGAATTCTTAAGGAAACTTTCCATAGACAAGGAATTTGAGATAATCTTAAAGATTGTTAAAAATTTCTATAGGCAGATGATATTACATGAATATGAATAACTTTGGAGAACTCTCAAAACACATTTATTGTTAATTAAAAACACATCATATTTACACTAAGCATATACAGAAAATAATTAATAGTGTTTGGGGAAAGACTATATATCAGCTTTTCTGCATGTTTTCCTCAAATGAAATGCACCTTGGCCCAAAACTGCCTTCATAATGACAACATAAATAATGTGTTCTGAATCATAATCAAGTAGAGCCAGGCTTTATTCAATAACCCAAACAACTAATTATATGCCATGCTAGATAAATCAGTGTAAATATAACAGAAGCTAGAAACAGCTGGGTGGATGTCTAGGGATTTTGAAGCTTTCATTTTTTTTTTTTTTTTTTTTTTTTTTTACAGATAAAGTCAGCATACCATGGACAAGTTAACTATTTTCTCAGGATTTTAGAATCTTAAAAAAATTTTTCTTTTAATATACTTTAAGTGCAATGCATTCCTTTACTTGTTAGAAATAATATATTTGACAATGAGACAATATTAATTCATGAAATAAAATTTATAAAATCATATATAAACCCATGACACAAAATTAATGACATAAAGAGAAAACATTTAGAATGTATTAATTTGTACATCTCGCTCTGAGTTACTTCTGTCCTATGATATACGTACACATACACATACGCATATACATACACGTATACATATACATATGCATGTACTCGGGATCAAACCCAAGGGCTCTCTACTTCTGAGCAACACCCTCAGCCCTGTTTTATTTTGAAACAGGCTGATTATGTTGCTGAGGGTAGGGCTAAGTTGCTGAGGCTGGCCTCAACCCTGCGATGATCCTCCTGTCTCAGCCGCCTAAGTATTGCCATTACAGGAATGCGCCACCACATCTTGCTGAGAGCGGGGCTAGGGACCACACTCAGAGTAGTACTCCATCTGGAGAGTAAAGAAAGGCCCTACACTTTTTATTCATTGCCCAGTATGAATGTAAACCCACTGCTGTCTTAATCATGTTTTTTGTTTGTTTGTTTTTTGTTTTGTCTCAATGAAGAAAATATCCCCAGCTAAATTAATTTTCAGAAAACATTTTATGGAACAAGACTTCTCTGTTTGAAAGTAAAATTAGTATGAAAAGCAAATCTACTCTATTGACAGAGAATTTCCAATTTGTGATATGTGCTGTGTTGTCTTTAAATGTATTTTTTTTAATGTGGAATCATTTCTCATAATTGACAAATACATATTTTCAATTTATAATTGACATCTCAGCATAACTATAATAACTTGGCTGAAATCTCACTCGTCACTGTGGCCCCATGAACTCTACATGGTCAAAGTCACTTAACTTGCTTTTTTAAAATTTTTTTTTTTGGTACTGGGGATTGAACCCAGGGGCATTCTATCACCAACCTACACCTCCAGACCTATTTTTTATTCTTTTAGTTTTTAAACAGGGTCTCACTAAATTTCGGAGAGCCTCACTAAGTAGCTGAGGCTGGCCTCGAACCCGGATCCTCCTGTCACAGCCTCCCAAGTACTGGGATTACAAGTGTGCGCCACCACGCCCGGCTTAACTTGCTTTTTGTTAATGGAAATATGTCTAGAATCTGATATTAGATACCACTGGCTTGTCTTCAGATCATCTACTGGCTCTGTGCCTTTCTACGTGGTTTGCAACTTCTCTTATTCATTTTATACCTATTCAGAAAAGAAATTATAATCATGCTCATTTATTGAATTATTGTAATGATAAAACTGTAATAATACATAGCTTAGTGCTGGAGGCAAATTTTAACTATTTTAACTTGTTCTCTTTTTTTCCTCCTCTATTTCCTTATTTCTTTTCCTCTTTTTAGTAAGTGAAATCTCAATCCAAACTGTTATTCAAATCACAAAAGGGGTTTATCCTTTCTATTCATTTTCCCTACAACTAAAATACCTCCAAATTTATTTGTATTTAACTCTTAAAGTAATGTGCTTGGCATCTGCATATACTCTTGCATTCCTTCAGAATTTGTCAATGTTATCATTATTTGAACTTCCACAACACGGACTATATTGTCTTACTTAGCTTAAAAAAGCTTTAATGGCATTCCAACTCTTATAATAAAATTCAAATTTCTTGTTTGTTTTTTAATGGTCATATTCGTTCTTACAAGCAATGTGCAGTCACTTAATTGAAAAACAAAAACTCATCTTTGCTACTTTAATGGATTTTCAACAGTTGCGTTGCTGGTGCGGGCTGAATTCTAGCTCTGCCTTTCTGAGAGCCAAGCATGTGAATGATGAAGCCCCAGGAGAGAAGAAGAAGCAAGGAGTAAATGTGAAAATGTTAAAAGGTCAAAACGCTCATGTACCGAGTCCTCCTACATCCTGGCAGGAGAAAAAGACAAACAAAACCACAGTAGAATGGCAAAGGACACAAACAATTAAATCCCATTAGATAATGTCTGCATGGCTAATAACGATCTGAATTTTTTCTCAGCTTCACCAGTAATTTCCAAATTATAAATTAAGCCAAAATTATGTAAACTATTGTGTTTTTTTTTCTTTTTATTAAACTGGTAATTGAATACTTATATTCTGAAATGGTGTGTGTGTGTGTGTGTGTGTGTGTGTGTGTGTGTGTGTACGGTGTACTTTCAGAATGTGTTTGAATAGGGGAATATGTATTTTGGGAAGATATTGTAGATAAACAAAAAAAACAAAAAGCAGGAATAGATGCTTCAAGGGAGAGAGAGAAGACCATTCAGAGACCCACTTATTCTTCAGTCAGGAACCCACTCCTGCAATTAGAGCACTGCTCGGGCGTAAACATCTGCCAAGGGGCCTCACTTCTCAACACCTCTGTGCCCTGGGAATTAGGTTTCTAACAAAATAAACTTTGAGGGATACATTCAGCCACAGCAGGACGTACATTTAGGTATGTTATTGGTCTTACATTTTTTTTCCTAAAATGGGAGTTTTGAAATGATGGTGTTTCATTTTAATAATTTTCAGAAATTCAATAAATTCTGTGTATTTCCTACTTACTCAAAAGTCATCATATAGCAAGTTTTAATTTCTATGTGAAAGAATTTTTTAATATAAATATAATTATATATTTTAGATGGTTTAATCCTATGAAACCTAATGATGCTTTCTTTATGTCTTAGAACATAATCACTTTTTCATATTTCCATATATACATGAAATTATAGTGTATTTTATTACTGGATTGCATGAACCAATAAATTTCCAAAAGATTGAAGTTGATTATGTTATTTATAGCTTTTACAGATTTGTTTAATGTAATTTAAATTTTCCCTATTTGGTCTTGAACTGAAAGTGGAATCTTAAAGTCTATTAGTAATTACTGTGCCATTTTTTGTGGTATTGCCTTAATTCTTTTGTTTTTGTTTTGTAAGTGGTTTCTATACTATTTGGTGCACATAATTCAGAGTGACTTCGTCTTCATTGTGACTCATAGCATTGGGTATTCATTTCTTTACCTCCGTTAGGGCATTGCGGCTCAAACTTGCTATCAGGTTTGAAATCCCTTCCAATCTCAATGTTCCTGTTTACCAGTTACTTGCTCATTTTGTTACTTTTAGCCTTTGTAAAAGGATAGTTTTAATTTGTTCTCTTGATTGGATCATAATGTTGAGTTTGATGGACACATTTGAGAACTCTGTTCATTTATTATTTATTTACTTATTTATTTATTTTATTGGTGCATTGTAATCATACACTGCGATGAAGTTCAGGGTGACAGAGGCCGTGCACAGGGTGATCGAGCCCTTCTCCAGTTCCCATCCTCCTCCCTCCTCTTCCTCATCTTTCTGTGCAGAACAATGTGACTGACATTGATAAGTCTGTGTATATTAGGTTTTTTCTGGGCAAGTTAATCACATTTATTGACATAACTGTTTTGTGTGGTCTCACGTTTGCCATATCACCTTGTATTGTAATTGTTGTGAGTGGTATGTGCATTTTTTTACCATTCATTACGTGTTTGCTCTTTAAATTTGTACCTAACAAAAATGTATATATACAAAGCACGAATTATTACAATAAAAAAGTATTTAGAACTTAGAAAAGTTTGTATATTCACTTTATCATTTACTTTTGTTTTGATACTTTTAAAAGAATTAATTGATAACAGAACATTTTCACATCTTTTATATTAGTTTTACATGATGTCTTTTGCTTGGTGCCCATTACATATCGGTTGTTTTATTCTTCTCTTCCCCTTTTCCAGCTTCCAGTTGTATCTACTTTGTTAGCATGTACTCACATACATAAAATTATTCAATTCGTAATCTCAACCTGTGGTAGTTTTAGCTCAACAATTAAATAGATAAAATGGTAAGAGTCTAAGTTCTCACCATCATTTCTTGGGTGGATTAAGTTCATTTACCATTAGATTCCTCAAGCAGAAGAATTCAGTGTACTTGAACATTCAACCATTCCTTAGAACTTTGTTATTGGGAGGAAATCTTAGCTGGATATCATACATTATTTCTTGAGCTTCTTGAAAATGTTACTGCACTATTGTTTTTATTTATTTATTTTTTGTTCCAAAACTATAGTAAGAGGTAGCAAACATTACCCCCGAGTTTCTTGAGGAAAAGTTTTGGTGTTATTGGTTCTCTTTCTCAAATCCTACACTTTTATTATCAATTCTTCTTTCTACTTTATTAATCTTTTCTGCCTTCTCCAACTTATAAAATTGGAATAGTAATTTAATATACTTTATACTTTAGTATAGTTATGAATGATATTGTACTTGTATACTGATTGAAAATGTCTAGCATGTATTAATTACTTAATATATGTTTGCTACTAATGATAATATAATTACATACACATGTATTAACAATAAAAAAACTATAGCTAGAATCATATAGCAAAGCAGTTTAATTTTCCCTTTCGGTTAATAAACATGGTCATTTTTGTATTTTCAAAGTAGAAACATTCAAGTAAAAAAAATTCCTTATGTTTCCTATCAACAATTGGCACTATAGTCCAACAGAAAGATATAACTTATGATTTTCATGGCATAGATTTACTTTAAGATATGTTCATTAGCATGGTGACATAGCAAAAATAATCTAAGATTGCAAGAGATTATGTCCGATTATAAAACAGATGCATCTAAAGTCATTTGCCAGGTCACAACTTTAATTATGTTGATCATTTCATTGGTGACATAAGATAAAAAAGAAAATAAATTTACTAATCCTGAAGTTAATTCATATTTATCTATAAACTTCTACTTCATATATGATGAATGAATGTATGTTAGTTGTCCTCACAGGATATATATAAAAGGATCATATATTTATGAATATTTTACAAGAATTCAATAAAATATTTTAAGAAATATCCCTTCCCTCTCTAATTTAGACTATTTAAATAATATATATATCTATACATATATATATGATCACTATTTGTTGATTTGGAAAGTTGTGGATTTTATCTACATACATTACTTTGCTAATTATTTATAAGCTATAATTGCAAATTAAAATTATAAAACCTGGCCGGGCGTGGTGGCGCACGCTTGTAATCCCAGCATTCGGGAGGCTGAGACCGGAGGATCCGGGTTTGAGACCAGCCTCAGCTACCTAGTGAGGCACTCCGCAACTTAGTGAGACTCGGTTTCAAAATAAAGAATAAAAAAAAAATAGGGCTGGGGGTGTAGCTTGGAGGTAGAATGCCCCTGAGTTCAATCCCCAGTACCGCAAAAAAAAAAAAAAGAAAAAAAAAATTATAAAACCTGTATTTATTGCATATATACTATATGCTTAGACTAGTGCTTTGTCCTAGAAGAAGTTGTGATTAACTTTGAGAGAAGTCATATATTCATGAAGTACTTTGTCAACACAAAAGCAGTGTTATTTTGGTTGGAAAATGAAATAAACTTCAAATCCACACAAAAACTCATTTTCTGTGATATGATTAGGTAATAGTGAAATAAACACAGTTTCCCAGACTGCCTGTGTAACGAGAGATTTTTCATTAAATGTGTCATTTCATTAGATATGAAACAAATACACAAACAAGATGCTATCTATTGAAATCAATAAGCATCGCTTAGCTCTCCAAATTAAGCAGCCGCATTTAGTTTGTCCATCTAGGGGTTGGGAAAAGCTGCTGGCTTCATCTTCCTATCCTACGACTAGAGAAGCCTTTTTCAAAGCACTCGAGGGAACTGACTAAATCTCTTCAATACATGTGATCTATAAACTTAAAAAAAAAAAATAGACTTTTTCTTTGAATAGTAAATTTAATGTATGAAAAAGGAGACAAACGCAAATGGACCTAATTCAGTTCAGATAGCTAAACAGCAGCTTTTGTTGGATGGAACTAAAGGTATAAAAGGCAGTTATTTTAAGCTCACGCTAATATAATTGATTCATTACATTATTTCCTCCTGCTGCTTTTTTGATTCTTGCTTTTCTACTCTTTACACTTCCACCAATTCTCCAAAAGAATCTTTTGCAGAGCAGAAGTTGAGTCGCTGTAGAAGCCAGTGCTGCTAAGGATCGTCTGTGTTTCTTGTTGTGCATTACTTTATTATTTTATTTCCCCCTCATGGAAATGTTAAAGTGTGACCGTGTAAGAGTAAAACAAGCAGAATCATACTCAACTGAAGTGGTAATGATAAGGGTTGATCAAAAGCTCCCTTTCCCCATAACTAGATAAATTGCATTTTGTATAAACTCTGAAGAAATTTTCCAGGTCAAGTGCAGCCTTGAGGACAAAAATGCGGCAGATATAAGTCCTGTTCTGAATGACAAAGCTTTATGGGACAGTTCATTTCATTTCTGCCTGGAATCGTGTTGTGAAAGAGCAAGGGGACCCGTTGATTGACAGGCAGGCAGCTGTGGCTGTCCTGTTCCAACAGCATGGGGAAGCAGCTCACCCTCTTCTTCCCCAAAGCACCTCCATTTGCCCTAATCTCTTCCAAGCAACCCCTTCACTAACTAACTTCCCATTGTCCCTCCTGACTTGTCCTCATCAAAGGCTTCCTTTCTTTTAGTTGTTTTTTTCGTCATTTTTACTATTTGACAACACATTTTCAGTGAGTGATGTTCATATTTCTGATAATCAGGGGTCTAATAATATGAAGCTTCAGTATTTTTCCTGTTTACTTAGGATACTGCCAGGCAGAGGTGACATTGGCTGTACCTATGCCCATGTGCAGAGAAAATCCTGCATATGCACACATACACACACACACACACACACACACACACACACACACACACATATTAAATTAACATAAAGTCCCCTGGGTCAATTGCAAATGTAGACTCCTCTTTGTACTAATTTTCATAATATTGTTGTTCAGAATACTCAGTGCCTACAGTTAATCATATTAATCATTCAACACTCATATCCCTTTGAATAGACATTGTTATGGGTTTAATTGTTTCCCCCTGACATTCATAAGTCAGAGTTCTAGCCCCCTGGAACTCAAGATGGGGATTTATTTGAAAATAGAGTCCTCCCAGTAATAATTGCATTCTGATGAGCTCATCCATCCTGGAATAGGCTGAGCTCTCCATCAATATGGAGGTGACCTTATTAGAAGACCTATGAAGAAAAAGAGGCATGCATAGAATGCAGACAGTTTGAAGATATACAAACACAAGAAGACATCCTTCCATAGGCCAAGATCACTGTCCCAGAACAGATCCTTCACACTCAGCTCTCAGGAGAAGCCACACTTACTGAAACCACCATCCTGGACATCTAACCTCCAGGACTATGTGACAGTAAAGTCCTATTGTGTAAGTTACTCATCCCTAGCAAACTAAGAGATGCCATGCACTATCCAATATCTGGATTAACCTGGCATATATTTTGAACAATTTGTACTGTTCTTCAATTTAAACATCTGAACTGCTTTCTACCCTCAAGAGTCCTTATCATGTTCAACATCATATACTTTGACCCACCATTTGATTTTCATATATATATATATATATATATATATATATATATATATATATATATATATTCTTACACATGTACATATTTTCTGAAAAATTCAAATTGATATTCTGAAAGTTCATCTGCTATTATGTCAAGCTTCTGATGCACGTATTTTCGTGAATGCTCTCTACCTTCAGGCTAGAATCCACATACCATGGGCCTTTCAAGGGAGCTTTGAAAGGAACCCTGCTCTGCACATCTCCAGCACCATCTCTTATCACCTTCCCCTTAGTCTCTCTCTAGTAGTGATTCTGGTTTCTCTTCAGTTTCTCACGTGTGTGAAAATCTCTCTCAAGCATGCTTACATAGTTTTATTAACAGAGGCATTTTATTTAAAAAAATTTCAAGATGAAGATGGTGCTTAGTGAACACTTGTCCACTTAACTATACTTATACTATGAATTTCATGAGACCATGTTTATCTCTTTAATCATCTTATCCACAAAATCTAGAAAAGGTTGACATGCAGTAGGAGCTCAATGAGTTAATTTAATTAATTACTTAAATGTCTGAAAAAAATGAATGTGGATTTAGACTCCCTAATTTTAGATTAGATTCTTAAACCTGATGAGTAAAAATATCTGTCATCCTGTCTTGACATATATTATATGTATGTGTATGTGTATGAGAGAGAGAATATATTTATTCTTTTATTGGTTAATTGTAATTATACATCTTAGCAAGTTTCAACTCTCCAACTTGTAGGCACTGGTAGAAACATACTCAATATGACTCCCAAAGCTCAAGACATAGTTAATAAATGGGGTGGCATCAAATTGAAAAGCTTCTGCAAAGCAAAGGAAGCCACTCAGCGTCTGAAGACAAAGCGTACAGAAGGCTGGAAATCTTTGCCAGTTATTCCTCTGACAAGGGACTAATATGTAGAACAAAGAACTTTTAAAAATAAAAAATGAACACTTTCTTGACTCTACCATTCATTTTCCAGATCCTTTCAAATAGTGAATTTATTTAGCAATACTTAGTCGCTTGTAAGTTGCATTAAAATCTGGTAAGGAGCTCAGGCTGCGACATCCAAATGCTGAGTCATCACTACAGGTACCTGCTGTTTGAACTATGTCGGAGACACTCTCTATAGGGCACTCTGATGGCAACACCCACTTCCTCCTGCATGCAGTGACCTTCATTTGGGTTTTTTGGTGCAGTTCCTCATCACACTGTTGTTCAAGCATGCCATTCAGCTTAGTTTTCCAGCACTTCCGCACTTTTTTTATTCACAGTTGCATTAAAATAGCAAGGGTGGATTTGGTAAACCTCGCTTCTTCCAGTCTCTGCCATCATCTTGTCTAGTGGAATGAGAGAAACATAAGCACCTGGCATTTGTATCTGAAAGGTGTGTAGTGACAAACCATCGCCAGCCCATTCCGGATACGGAGAACTAACTTGTCTTTCAAGAATAGTGTATTGGCGGTTCCATAAAAACTCCTGTGTTTACAGGACCTCTAGAAGCTCAGCTCTTCCTAGATTGAGTGATCCCTGCTGTTTCCCCTGATGGCCACGTGGAGTTTCAGCCAGTTCCACTTTGTGTTCTTCCTTGGTGTATGTGATCTACCATGCTACAAGCCACTAAGCTGTAGGGTCAGCGGGAAAGGTGAGGAATTAAAGGTTAAACAGATAATATATGCTAAACCTAGAGGTTGAACAGTCTACCATCCATAGAGGGAGTAGTTTTAACATGTTTTTCATTCTCTGGTTATTTGTTGTATGGTCAATCCAACACTATTATTCTTCTTATCATTTGATAAGTGATACTTTTTTATTATTGAATAGGACCTTGCAGAAACAGTGGACCCTAACATTAAACAGATAAAAAGAGAAGTTCATCCTTAGCAATAAGTTATTATGCTTTGTAAGAGAGTTTAGGATGAAGCATGTAATTTCTACAAAATGCTTGTAGATATTTGATATCCACAGGAGGGTTGTGATAGTATCTACCACATCAGAGATAGTGAGAAGGAACAGATCTGCAGAAGTTGTCGATACTACTTTAAGAGCTATCAATTGCCTTTTGAAGAAGATTGTGCTTAAAATGATTATATAGCATGCTTAGATACACATCCCTATCTGAAGTATGACTTGACATTTCAATCAAAGTGCTGTTCTTCAAGATTAATTTCACTAATTTTATTTCCAAGTCTTCTTATACAGGTAAGAAGGGTGAAGGGTATTTTTAATGTATTGATTTATGAGCAGAAGAAAAAATTTGTAAACCGTTAAATGATGTCATCAGGATCTTTCAAACAGACATAAATTAGTTTCAATCATCAGCTGATATTATTTCATCCAACTAATGGATTCACATTTATAATAAAGAGTGTGACTCCATTGTTAACCTCTGATCATTGGCAGTTTTAAAATTCCAGCCTTCACAATTCTCTTGTTTCACTTTTGAGCAAAGAGTTCGGGGGGAAACTTTACACTCCCTCCTTTGTCAGAGGTGGAAAATTCAACCCACAGCAAATATAATTTTAGGGAAATTTTATGACAAGATTATTCTTACTAGAAAAGAGCTTATAGTAGACGTCGTGAGAAAAGTGAATTGATACTTTATTGATTCAATAAATGCTAATGTTATATATAGTATTAAATTATATTTGTATTTACCAATACTAATGTTATTTATATATATAGTTTTGAATTGACTACAATGCATTATGTGTGCATATATTAATAGGTTACACACTGGGCAATATAGAACTAGAATTTTATAACTAAAGGATTCACACATCATAAATCAATCCTACATAAAATACTGTAACTCAAAATGTAATGGCTAACAATGAACTCAGACTATATATCATTGTTTTTTTAATTTGTGGAATTAAATTACTTCTGGTTGCTAACAAGGACAGAGGATCTTTTCTAAACTCAGCACACGCTCTCAAACCTGTGACAAGCTGCCAGGTATAATGAAAAAATGCACAAGAGGAATATTGCTTTAAAAAAGAAAAAAGTATAATTTATACAAAGGCCTCTTGGTTTTGGTGGCCTCACCATATTGACTTATACTTTTCAATGGTTTAAATAATGATTTAATTGTGGAAGGCTGACGAGTATAATATGATATAAAATTGATTCTCAAATAATAGATGTTATTCCACTTGTAATACGATCAAAAAAATCAAATAATAATTTTTGAGAAATATTTCCTCTGAGCAACTAATCTTTAATTTTCTTATCTGCATATGTGTTCTGAATTAAGCCCTTGAGTACAAAATTAATTAAGAATACTAATGGGCTAGGATTAAATAATTTATATTGTCAAAAATGTATATGAATATAAATTATAACAATTCTACAGATAACCTGAGCCACTTAAAAATGTTTGCCATGTGTTGAGTGCTATCTATGTATATATTATGTTTTTATCTTCATTGCAACCATACTAGATAAAAATTATCATCTTATTTTATTCATGAAAATACTTAAGTGTTAAAGCTGCAATTTAAACACAGAAATACATAATTTGAAATTCACACTATTAACCACTGTACCATCCTACATTGTATTAGGCTCCCTGCCCTTATGGAAATATATGTCTAGAATACACAGGTAGTTAATAGTGTAATCTGGTTTAGAATTATTAGAATTTTTGTTTAATAATAAAATCTAACATTAATTTATTCATTCTTAGTTCAAATAATGGAAAATTTTAGTAGTTTAGAAAATTAAATCTCATATATAAATATTTTAGAAAGAAATAAAATTATTTAATTTTTCAATTATATGTAAATACATATTTATGTTGGACATACAAATTCTTATACAGAATTGGGTATGCAGGCATAAATATTTTATATCATGTAAAATGACTTTTCTTTCCATACTAACTTTCTAAACCTGTGGATTATTAGTTTTAAACAAGACAACATACATTTCCATTTTGCTAGTTTTACAAGAAACTTCCACTGTCAAAAGTTAAGGGGCCTAAAGTGCATGAATTTAAAAAGTCAGCTATGAGAAAGGAAAATCGATAAATAAAAAAGTCATTGTGTTTTCCTAAAAAGACTGAATTGTTAGACTGCAGAATTTTGATGGTAGAAAGTTATAAGGCAGAGAGAAAATGTGCTTTCAGATACTGTACTAGAATATAGGAAACAGCAATCAGAAAAAAATCTATTTATGAAAAATAGATTTTGAAGATGCAATGTATCATGCAAAATTCAAAATACTACTTTTCCTGTCTATACTGACAAAATTACTAAAGTAAACGTATATTTAATATACATGAAACAAAATCAAGGTGCTGAAAAATTGTGTAGTTTCAACCTTTTGTTTCAATTATGGGAAATAGAATTGAAAGATAAAACAAGACTATTAGCAATAATTACTTCTGGAGAATATAAACACATTGATATTTTTGTGTATACACGCACACAAACACACACACACACACATGGATTTTTGAAAGGGTATCCAAACTTGAACTCAAATGTTTATGTTTATTTTGACATGTTATAGAAATGCTTACATAATGAAGTTATTTTGAACCAAAAGTTTATGAACCAAACACTTAAAAAAAATTTAAAAAGAGTTTAAGCTTGTCAACAAACAGGATTCAACCTCTCCAGGATTTTCTAGGATGAGTGTTCTCTATAACTACTATTTATTGTATAGCCCAGTCTTTGCTTAGGAGCTTTGAACCTAATAACACTTAAGGCTCAATGCTTCTCACTTACTATATGCTTATGTGGGTACTTGTTTTTTGTTATTCATTAAAGCAAATGGGTAAAATTTTGTTTCTTTCTCCTAAAACGTTCCTTGCAAACAAAACAAAACAAAACAAAACAACAAACAACAACAACAAAAACCTCTCCCTAGTGTTTGATGGTGTTGAATTATTTGCTGGTACGCTGAATTTTAAATACAGGAGAAGTTAAGATGGGTAAGTGCTTCTAGTATGAGCTTTGGTATATGTTTCCATGGCTCCTATAGTTACTGATGGGATCATCTCAGGACTCACATACTCTGGCACCCTGTACATCAGAAATATAGCATTCCAGCAGGGTGTGGTGGTGCCCACTTGTAATCTCAGTACTTGGGAGGCTGAGACAGGAGGATCACAGGTTCACGGCCAGCCTCAGCTACTTAGTGAGGCCCTCTGCAACTTAGTGAGATCCTGTTTCAAAATAAAGAATAAAGGTGTAGCTCGGAGGTAGAATATCCCTGGGTTCAATCCCCAGTACTGCAAGAAAGAAGGAACAAAAGAAGGACGGAAGGAAGGAAGGAGGAAGGAAGGAAGGAAGGAAGGAAGGAAGGAAGGAAGGAAGGAAGGAAGGAAGGAAGGGAAGGAAGGAAGGAAAGAAAGGAAGGAAGGAAGGAAAACATTTCTGAAAAATATGCTATCCCACTCTGACACCCTGTTTTACTTAACTCTTCAAAATAAATCAAGTCAGATGAAATTCTGATTGATTTTTCTACTGTCTCATTATATAGAGAACAGCAAGGTATATATGGATAAAACTATTTTATTTCTGAGCGCCTTTGAAATTCATAGTACCATCTGATTTTTTAAATTTAAAAAAAATTATTGTAATTTAATTTCCCATTCCAATTAAAAAGGCTTAAGCTCATTCAAGTCTAGCTGGAGGCTAATATACCCACAGGGATTTTTGTAACCCTCCAGGAATATATTCTAATCTAAAATGTCTAAACCATCTTAGGTATGGAGTAGAGAAACGATTTACACTTACTTCCCTGGGGTTCTTTGCTTTGTAAATGATTCATTATCTAGATCAAAGCACTAAACCCCAAGAGTAATGGAATTATTAATTATGTTCATAGATTGTAACAGTAAAATTTAAAAATAAAAGTTAGCATTACTTTTAAAATATATATTTCACAATGTTTTTATTTAATAAAACTGAATTCCCTAATTTTATGATATGTCTTTCAACATAATTATTCAATATAAAATAATAATCTCATAACATTTTGTCTTTATGTATTTGGATTCAAAATCTAAAAGAGGAATTTAAACTTCACAATTGCTCTATTAAAAAAAAAAACAAGTTCTCAATATGACTAAGAATGAACACACAAATTTTAAACATCCCTTAAGAATATCAGATTTCCCTTTTCTTATGAATTTCTGTGTCAAATATCATAAGCCGTTCCATTTTCAAACCTTGGAAGCTGATTTAAATTTCCGGGGAGAACTGTCTTTTCCATGTGACTTTTCACATTGACTTGGGACTTTTTTTTTTTTTTTTTACGGCACAGTCCTTCTCTACAGGGAAATCTCACAGAATTTTTTCCTAATCAGAAATTCTTCAAGTTGGGTTTCCTCTGTGAGAGAAAAAGTGATAGGGAGACTCTAGGGAAATACTAGTTCCAAGTTTGTTTCTTTTCTTAAAATAAAAAAAAACTTCAAGGAAGTTTAAAAAATGGATATATTTTATTAATAAATAAATAGCACAAAATAAAAAGTAGAAATACTGAAGATATAGGCTCTTTGATTATGAGGAATATGAAGAAATATTTTGACTTGTAAATTACTATTTCTTCTAAAAAAAATAGATATATTGTAGATAATTCTTGCTTTATTATGTGTAGATTCAACTTTGATGGACTTAAAGTGAGAATTTCCCAATGAATTTCCTGAACCTCCTGAAGCTGCAAAATTCACAGGAATTTACACAACTCTTACTAGACATGCATGCTAAGATGTATTCAAAAGTTTACTAAATTATTTTAGTCATTAAAGTTGATTTCATGATAGCATTGCATGTAAGTATTATATATATGTAAGTATTACTCAGCCTCCCAAATGCTGGGATTACAAGTGTGCACCACCATGCCCGGCTGTATTAGATATTTTTTACCAAAAAAAAGTCTAAAGAGGAATTCTGAAAAAATATTTTATTACTTATGTAATCTTTATGCCATTATTTAAATGTAGTCTAATTATGTGTTTCATTACAGTATGCTGTATATCTGAAAGGGTCATTAAATTTGGAAAACAGATCAAATTCCTATTGATCTTTTAAATTATTTAAAATATATAAAGTAATCCTAGAGCCTGGCGTGGTGGCGCATGCTTGTAATCGCAGCATTCCGGAGACTGAGACCGGAGGATCCGGTTGGGGGCCAGACTCAGCTACCTAGGGAGGCACTCCGCGACTTGTGAGACCCGGTTTCAAAATAAAGAATAAAAAAAATAGAGCTGGGGGTATAACTCAGAGGTAGAATGCCCCTGGGTTCAATCCTCAGTATGGAAAAAAAAAAAAAAAGTAATCCTAGTACTTGGAGGCTGAAACCAGAGGATCCAGGTTCCTGGCCAGCCTCAGATACTTAGTAAAGCCCTTCACAACTTAGTGAGACTGTTTCAAAATAAAGAATAAAAATAGGGCTGAGGATGTAGCTCGGAGGTAGAATGCCCCTAAGTTCCATCCCATTACCTCAAGAAACAAACAAACCAAATTATGACTTAATTATTCACATAATTTTACACATAGCCTCAGTAATAGTGCTTGATTCCTGGAAGAAGAAATGCAGGATTTAAAAGTAGTTTCTGTATCACAAATAATAACAAGTTATATTTTTTTTCAATTTACTGTAGCAATACACAAAATCACACCAAAAGAAAGTGGCCCCTGATTAAGTGCTTTCATCATTCTTTGTAATTTTACTCTGTCTCATATGAAAAGGACTAGGCCATTCATCAATTAATTCACATTCTCTTTTCTTCCAGTCATGTTTAATTGTTTGTCTTATTATTCATAAATTGCATTCCATTTTCTACCAAAGTTGTAGTACTTTATTAGATACTTGCAAGAATTATTTATGTAGTACATATAATCTATTATCTGTAGCATAAACTGCAATTCTTTTCCTGATTTCCATTGCCTTATATATTTTTAATTAAAAAAAAGTAATTAACATGTGCATTATGTAATATATCTCTTAACCAATCAAGATTGTCACCATAAAATTTTTTAATTCATAACTGTTTTTCTGATCCTGCTTTGCATGTTAATATTTATTAAATTAACAAATCATGTTTTATTTTTCTAGACTTGATTTTTTGTTGTTTTATTACTCTATTTTACCATTGAAACTTGTCATCTTTCATTTAAAAAATAATCATATATATATTTATGCATATGTATGATCATTTCTTAAACTCCATATAGATTTGCATAAGTCTTTATCTGTGTGTTTGTGTGAGTGTATTTCCATACTAGTACCATAAAACTTTATATTTACATATATATATTATTGGTGCATTGTAATCATACACCATGAATAAGATTAGAGTGATAGAGACAAACATGTTCATGGCACCAGGTATGCTATGGGCATACCTCATGCTCCTGGTACACGACCTTGAGTTTGGCATTGATAAATTTGGGTATGTGCATCCTGTCATAGAAATGTTTTCTTCACTGATTTTCCCTCCCCATTGTGAACTGTGCTGTGATAAGCATAGATATGCATGCATTATTACATTGGTGAGCTTCAGTTCCTTTGGGTAGATACCAAGAGTGGAATAGGTGAGTCATATGGTAGAAAAAAATAATAATGAACAGGGAAAGCAACTTAAACCGAAGGGATAAGAAGTTAACATTTAGACTGATATGCAAAATCAGTACTTTTGTTCTGGAGAAAAATAAGACTCAAATATGCAAAAAAGTTATATTTTCTTACTACAACTTATAACTGCATCATCTATATATTGGTTAATATAAGACACTGATATTTGTAGACTTTTGTTTTGTCAAAGATTCTTATCAATTCTATATTGAAGCATGCTATTTTGGTAAAATATGTATTATATAAATACATAAATTTTACACATTAATGTAGAAAATGTATTTCAGATATTAATGTATAAAATCTTGCATTATGCATTGATTATGTATTCAATCATACTGTATACAATATAATCGGTGTTGTTTTCTTTCAGATTATAAGAATAATTATTTATCTGATTAAAACATTGAAAGAGAGTAGTGAGAACAGCTTTTTCTGTTTTCTAATTTTGAAAACATAAATTAACAGTAATACTTTTTTTTTTTTTTTTGGTACTGGGGATTGAACTCAGGGGCATTCTACTTCCGGGCTATACCCCCAGCCCTATTTTGTATTCTTTATTTTGAAACAGAGTCTCACTAAGTTGCGGAGTGCCTCACTAGGTAGCTGAGGCTGGCTACGAACCCGGATCCTCCGGTCTCAACCTCCCGAATGCTGGGATTACAAGCGTGTGCCACCACGCCCGGCTACAGTAATACATTTTATATAATTTAAATTAACAAATGTTTTTTTCAAAACACAAAGTAAATTGATTTTGTTTTACAACTTTGGTCTTTTTGTCCTATTTTGATGAACCACAAATGAGGATGCATGCTGTTCAATTGCTTATAGAAAACCTTTGGGTTGGGAAGTTACATCCTTATTTTTTCATGTTTATGATCATTTTATTACTTTCTCTAACCTTATTATTGTAAAAAAGTTTGTAAAATGATACCAGAAATTAAGAGCTACTTTTCCACCAATAATGCGGCATACTGTCAAAATGCAAAGTTTTTTTTTATGACTACTCTCCCAGTTCAAGGCATTCTAGCTCTGCAATTTTGACTCTTCTATTTTATACTACTAAGCTAAGAATGGTGACCATTACTCATTGAAATAATTATCAGAAATAATACAAAAATCAATGGAACACATAAAATAAAAAATGCTGGCAAAATATAGATATAATTTATCTTTAAAAGTAATAGATGCAAAAATCAGTGAAGGAAAATTTGTATTTGATAAAATTAATTTAAAAGAATCAATACTCTTAATAAAATTGCATAATATAATAAATCAACTCATCTACAGAAGACTTTAACATTAATATTTTGCCCCATCAACACAATTAGATGAATAAAATATTTGAAATATTTACATTAATAACAACTGATTTCAATAAATCTATAAATTAGATAGAAAAATAAAAATAGTAAAAGCGTGCTGCCTGAAAAATTTATAGAGCATTAACATGGGATAAGCATTTTCTTCATAATAATTTCTTCATCTACTAATGGAAATTGTCAAAATTCCCATGAAGATGTCTTGCTTTGGTAAGCATGAACCAAAATTTCATTGGGGTGAAAATTGTGGATCAAGTTGTCTAAAATACATATACTGAATTTTTTTATGAATGTAGGTTTAAAATTATTTTACGATCAATTAGTTCTATATCTTTCTCAATCATTTATTGCATTTGCAGTATTTCTCTTAATTATAAATTGAATCATGCTATCTTAAAACTTTACAGAAATCCTTTCAAATATAAGTCTTATAGTTTTAAGATAGATTCTTCTGGAAAAGGAATTTATAGAAAGTTAACCCCTTTGATTCTCACACTACATTTTAACCTATTTGTGGAAATCCTATCTTTAGTAATGCTAAATAAATACTCTCTGAGATAGACCTTCAGGAATATATTGGCACATTTAGTTGTTGGATCATGGTTTGGCATTCGGCATCTGGAATTTGGTCATATATATCAGGCATGCTCCCCTGACTCAGAATCCGGAATCCTTGACATGAAGCTATTCTGCTCATGCAGACTTTTCTCCTGCCACTTCCCTCTGTAACCACTTTGCTCTTCTTCTTCAACCGAGCACTAAGATCTTTCCTGCTCCTTTTACCGGCTACTCTCAACCTAAGCCTTTTTCTGAGCAAACATTTCCCTCTTTCCAGATATAGTTTCACCTTCTCCCAGAAAAAAAAAACAACAACATTGTTCTTGTATTATGTTATTTTTCGTATCGTTTATTGACTTTTCATCGGTTTTAAGCACCTTGATAACCTCAGCTGTACTCAGACATTATTGTATTCCGTATATTATCTAAAATAATGCCTTGAAAGGCAAACGGGAAGGCAGTGATTGTGCACATAAGTGCTGCTCACTGCCGTGGTAGCAAGGGAATGCAGAATAAAGTGCCGTCAGCTGAGAAAGGAAAGTTATTAGAGAGCTGCTTGGAAGAGCACATTATCGGCCATCCTACAGGGTAGATGTGCATTCATCCTACTTGATTTTAGCACTCACATTTCTCTTGTTTGCATTGCATTCTTGTATAAGAGTATCATGGGTTTACTGGTAGTAATGGTTATGTAGAGTGTTTTATGATTTTCAAAGTGACTTGTACATATAGTATAATTTTAGATCCTCATAACAATCTTAGGGATTCGGGAGAGAGGCGACTTCTGGTCCATTTTTATCAACCATTGTAAGACACAATTTTAGCCATAAATTCAATATAGCTATTCATTCAAATAGTCTAAATATTGAAAAAGATTGCTTTATTTTTTTTATTTTAAAAGATGCTTTCTGTAGTTTTATTTATCAATCAAAACCTGCTATTTTAAAGCCTTGCAGGAATATGCACTCACGGAGAATTCTCTATTCATTTTTTAGCACAAGAGTAAGGAAAAGGTCTAGACAAATTAGAGATCCAAGAAGTATAAATGCAATGAATAAATTAATGCCGGCATTGATAGATGAAGGGGAGAGCGAAGGAATTGCATTGTGCAGCTTGACTGAACAACTTTGTTTGCAACAATATTTGTAAGGTCAGGGAATTGTTGTTTAGAAGGTACTGGAGAATTAAAAAGAATAATGAAATTGATTCTTCAGCCTTAGGGTTGTTGGCCACTGAATTTTAAATCTGTAGATGGAGTTCTCGGATATTCCTATGCATGTCAGCTCCATCTCATAGAGAAACACTAGGAAGGCAAGTATATGGATACTTTGAAATTCTGTTCTCTTTATCTTTCTTGAATACTGTTTAGGACTCAGTAATTGCATGAGGTCCCAAATGTGTGTTAACATAGAGATGAGCAATTCTTCATTGAAACAGAGCATAGGTCCCATTCAAATAGAAATCTGGAATGCAGAATTCTTTCTTCTAAAGCATCAGCAAATGCACCCTTGGGGTTTTATTGGGGCTTAATGGGTAAAGCTTTAAGAAATGGGGAATGTAGAAAAAAATCCTGATGCATAACTATAACTTTCACCAAAATATGTACTTTTTTATCTAGAATGTAATTGGTTAAAAAAGAAAACCTTCATTTATTTTTTTTTCTTTTCTTTGTCCCAAGGCAGTTTACAGCATCACATCATATCACCCTCTCTGCTGTGAGCTCAAAAAGTTACTAGATATGAGAATTGCTATATGCCTTTAATTTAAGTCCATATTATTTCCCCTGGGAAATTTTAGAAATACTGGGTGGGATGGCTGAAAATGGATGGAAAATCTGGTGGAAGAAAACTTATAAAAGGAGAAAACAGGTGACTTCTTATATCTTTGATTTTTTTTAATCCATAAAATTCAATGAGAACCCTGTTTATATTCACTTTCAGAACTCCAAAATAGAGACCTTTGGCCTTATAATCATTAGAAAGTTGAGATTTTTAAAATCTCTACTGAAACATTGTTTTCGCTTTTTAATATTATTGAAACTTTCAGAGGCTCAGTTTCTGATCCAAGAAGGGTAGGTTCAAAACTTCTTGTTTTCCTTTTATGTTTCTTCAGAGGTAAATGAATCCATTTACATCAATTGTAAACTCTTCTGTGCAAGAGATTTGTATACAAACAAATGTGATTTTCCCTATATCTCAATTTTAAAATATTAGAAAGACCATTGGAGTTTAACTTTAAAAATATGAGACATTTCCTATCACTTTCCAATGGATTCTTTTCTTTTTCTATTCCTATTGTAAATCAAAGTATATCATTGATGATTTTTTTTTTTTTTTTGGCGGTATTGGGGATTGAACTCAGGAGCATTCTACCTCTGAGCTCTACACCCAGCTCTAATTTTTATTCTTTAGTTTGAAACAGGGTCTCACTAAGTTGTTGAGGGCCTCACTAGGTAGCTGAGGCTGGCTGCGAACCCGGATCCTCCAGTCTCAGCTCCCAAATGCTGGGATTACAAGCGTGCGCCCCAAGGCCCAGCTCATTGATGCTTTTTAAATAAATTATTGTAGATATAATCTAGTATGTTGCTTCATGAGGTCTTCCAGATTATATAATTATTTTTTTTAACATGCTTCTTATTTGTCATGCTTTCTTCTAAGAAATTTACACAGATTGACTTGGCTAAGATTTTATAACAATCGTGTAACATAGGTTGTACTATTGTTCTCCAGCTACAGCTAAGGAAATCAACACAGAGAAAAAAACTGAAACATCTTGGTCTCCATCACTGGAAACTAAACTTTGGCCCCAGAGAGCCATGTTCAAAGACTTGAATTCTCAACCGCTGTCCTGTCTCTGCTGCTGCATAATACTACAAGTTATAAGCTCTATTTTTACACTATTCATGTATATAGTTTCATACATATAGTTTATATAATATATATATATATATATAGTACTTCTGCCAAAGGTTTAGATATATAGTTGTACATTGCATTATTTTGCTTACTTTAAAAGTATTTTTTTCTGTTTAGGGTTTGCTCTTCAATTTCAAGGGGCAAGAGTTCTACTTGGAATTATTTACCTTGAGATTATTTTCAGCTCTTTATATTTATTCTAACTGCTTGCCTTTTTTTTATGCCCCCCCCTTCCAGGTCCCTTATTTGGTATAATGAAGGATGTAGGGGTAAGAGTCTTGAAAGTTAGAAAGAATAATATGATTTAGAAAGTTAGAAAGAATAATAAGATTTAGAAATAATCATACATATATCTCATCTCTCCTTTAACACACACACACACCTCTGGAATAAGTGATTTCAGTATTCTTGCTACCGCATTCAAGCAACTATATCATATACTTATGGAGGTAAAAAATTAATCTCCTGCTTCTTATAGAGAATGAGATTTGGGGCATTTATTTTTTCACCAAGGATAGTTTTGTTTCTGTGCTGGGAATGCTCTCATAGAACTTCACAGACACCAGAGCACTCTTAGGGGAGTCTCCTTGAATACTGTCATAAGGAACCTAGGTCACATACCTCTCCTTCTCCTCCTTCTCCTCCTCCTCCTCTTCCTCCTCTTCTTCCTCCTCCTTCTCCTCCTCCTCTTCCTCCTCTTCCTCCTTCTCCTCCTCCTTCTGTGGTACTGGGGGTGAACCTAGGGGAATTCTACCTC
Source organism: Graphiurus murinus (assembly GCA_004027655.1). Classification (NCBI taxonomy): domain Eukaryota; kingdom Metazoa; phylum Chordata; class Mammalia; order Rodentia; family Gliridae; genus Graphiurus; species Graphiurus murinus. The sequence goes on along the minus strand of PVLC010000189.1, from coordinate 237,374 downwards.
TGAGATACACCCCCAGCCACATTTTTGATTCTTTATATTGAAACAGGGCCTCACTAAGTAGCTGAGGCTGGCTGCGAATCTGTCATCTTCCTGGCTCAGCCTCCCAAGTACTGGGATTTCAAGTGTGCACCACCAAGCCTGGCTCACCCATATGTGTCTTCTGACTGAACTTTTAGCTTAAGGTTTATCTAATCCTGACACAGGACACAAAGAAGAGCTCTCAAACTGATGAGCATAGCAGAAGTAGGAACAAATAGCCTTGTTCTCTAAGAGTTGAATTTATTTGTATGATACTAATTTTGTCTGCTTTTTTGACACCACAGACCAAAAACCCTTCTCTCAATGACTTTGCCAGTGAACTTTCCCATGCCAATGCTGCATACTTTCATATGTAATTCCATATGACAAAAAGGCAAAGGGATGGTTTTGTCATTCTAAAACCTAACATCATGCTTGCTATACAATAGGTGCTTCATTTGGTAAATGAAGGATGTATCAGTATGATTTGAAGCTAATTGTGGAAAACGATGTTACATTGAACAAAATGGAAATTTCTTTACCTTTGTTTCCTAAGAAGACATAGCTGCCACATTTCTTCCATGAAATAGTTCATATATCATTGTTCTGGAGATCATTTCAAGGTATACATGAATCCTTTACAAGATAATGTATCTCAGAGAAATAAAGAGATGGGTATCCTGCCTTTTGAGAAAGTCATTGAAATGTTGGCATATATGCAGATTAGTCTTTATGATTTTATCTGAAAGAAACAAATATTGAATAGTAAAATTATGTATCTCTAATAAAAATCAGAAAAAAAAAACAAGCTTACTGCTTTTTAATTCCCTGTGTTGGTCAGCTTTTCATTACTATAACAAAATACCTGAGATAATTAATTTATAAAGAGAAAGCTTTTATTTGGCTTGTAGTTCTGGAGGCCCCATTCCTAGATTAGTCAGACCCTTGATTTGGAGCCATGGAAAGGGTGGAGCTGCAATAGTGAAGAAAAACCACTCACCTCATAAGCCTGCAAGAAAAGAGAGAACTAGGAAGGGCACACTCCTACTGATCTAACGCCTTCTACTGGATCCCACTTCCTACAGGTTCCATGACCTGCCAATCTCGCCACCCTGGAAAGCAAGACTATCTCATATCTGGCGGCCACTATCCAAACCATAATACCCACTAAGGCATTTGGAGTTTTCACCAGAATGAGGCTCTCAAATTCCAGGAATCCATTTATAACAACTTACATGGAGGAGGATGGGGGTACTGAGGATAAACTCAGGGCTTCACACATGTTAGGCAAGCATTCTACCATTGAGCTATGCTTCCATGTTATCTATATGTAGCAAAAATTAAAAAATCACTTCCTTGAAAGGGAATTAAAGAAAAGGTTGGAAATGGACCATACCTGAGTTCACGAAAGAAACCTTGTTATACTAGAATATTTAAATGAAAACTCAAGAGTGCTAGGCACGTTCTGAGAGAGTCACTAGTTCTTCCTCACTAAGGAGTGATGATCAGCTTCATGCAAAGAAGCCTCAGGACTCTTCCATCTCATCCCAGGATGCTTTCTCCAGCGCCATCTTCCTGCTTCCTGTCTGTTTACCGTTCTTCCTCCTCAGTTCCATGAATTCTGTTTCAAGATGCAGTCTTTTATCTCTGTGGTATCTTAGCCTTATCATCTGATTTTGCTTTGGTTTTTGACTCTTTGGGATATTCACTCTCAGGAGCTTTGGCGGTTATATTTTGAGGTAACTTGGTGATACTACTTTCTACTGTAAATATAAATTAATGATGGGTCTACTATTATTAACCTTATCTAATGGTTTAACATGAATAAACTTCCTTCCAAAAAGTCCCACAGAACTATGTTAAAGGTTATATCAGAGTGTAACTTTTCTGACTTCCACTCTTTTGGCATTTTATATTATACAAAGATTGCATTAATTTAAATTAATTAATTTAAAATGAAACTTCCTATTTTCATGACTAATAATAACAACATAAAATATGTGAAAATTAGAATAACTTTCCCTTTCTTTCTTTTATAATCATACTATCAGAAAAACATGCATATTGAGAAATGTATTTAATAATATTATTTTTGAGAAAATAAAATATCCTGAGGATGATTTTTTGCAAACAAAATCATCATTCCTTAACTCAACTAAAGTAGGAATAAAATAACAATATTATATGTTTATATTTTTCTCTACCACTGAATTTATAAAGCAGTCTGACAAAATTATTTGACCACTGAATACAGTATTTTTATTAATATTTCATAGTAGCGGAGTAACATGTAACATTCTAAGTTGGAAAAAAGTATCCATTTTGTGGGATATATACATATATATAATTTATTTATTTTAGACTACTCTATGTATCATAAAAATCAGAAATGGTGCCAAGGAAACAGAGTATGTATATTTAACATATTGTTCAGGTTTTTAATGTCCATGATTTATCTTTAAAATATTTAATTTTCATCTTATCTTTTGAAATTACTCAAAGTAGTTTTCTTTAGTCATACCACACTCTAAAATTTCTTTCTGGGTGTGGTGCCTCATTCCTCTAATCCCAGTATTTGGGAGGCTGAGACAAGAGGATCACCAGTTTGAGGACAGCCTCAGCAACCTAGTGGTACTCTCAGCAACTTAGTAAGAATCTTCTTTTAAAACAAAAACATAAAAATGGCTGGGGTGTAGCTCGAAAGTAGACTATCCAGGATCAAAATGAATAAATAAATATAAAAGTAAAAAAAATAAAATTTATTACAAATACTTAAAAAGCATTATGAAAATATGTTAATAAACATCTATTCTTTTGCTTTATTTAAATACAACTGAAAAGAAAAACGAAATTTTTTTGTGAGTTGTGGTTGATATGAAATCAGCCACCTTTCTCCCATTTTAGCTCTATCAGTTGATCAAAGTGTTGTAAGTGCTTTCTTTACCATATATTTTAGAATGATTGTAAGTACTGAATATCATGTTGTGAATAGCTTTTACTCTTAGGTATGAAGAAGAAATTGATTTTTGCTTGTTCTAAAATTGTTAACATTCTCTGTAGCAAAAGATGAAGCAGTAACTAAGAAATTCTGTCAGAAATCCTAAGAAAAAAATGCATGAAAATTACCATCCTGTGATATTGAGAAAATTATCTCCATAAGCTGATCATATTCTAAAGCCACAAGTTAAATTTAACTAAAAATTGCATATAGATACTGGACAATATTTGTAATAAATATTTTATATTTCTTCAATAGTGTTAATTATACAAATAGAATTACTTCCAAGCTTTTATAATAAACCCTAACTAAATTACTTCTATTAGCTCAGTAGTTTTATATATACTACGTGTCTAAGTTTCCAAAATTCCCAATAGAAACTCGTATTTTTGTAGACTCATAGTTTCCAAATTGGCTGTCACAGAATTTACACAAATTTGAGACATATTTGTATAGCAACATCAAAAATGCAACAGTATTTATGACTCAGATTTATGAGCAGGACAATTTGAAAGGCGAGGGATTTCAAAGGGACTTCATTGGTCAGGTTGTCTGTTGCCTCTTGTGGTCATAGTTTTCAATCACACTACTCCACGTGAAATGTGAGAAAGTGAAAATTCACAAATTATTGATCACACCTACTAATTCATAACGGGTTACTTAATGCCAGGTGGTGTGACATGCTTATGTAATGTTAATTAGTCAGGGCAAGCTAACTGCTGTAACAAATAGGGCGAAAGACCACGTGTAATGTCACGAGTGTCCTGACTCACATTACAGCTTATTGTGACTGGGCGGACATTGTGGGGAAGAAATTTTAGCTCTTTACGTTTATCTAGACACCCAGGTTCCTTCTACCCTATGTGTATCAGACCATAAAGTCTGATAGGTAGACATTCTTTGCTTGAAGTGTGCCTGCGTATAAAAGCATGTTTTTTTTTCTTAAATTAGAAATGTTACTTTGTTTGATTTTTACAAAATAATTATATTTCATACAAGTAAAATGTTATACGATATAATCTAAGACATAACAATAACATAAACTATGTCCAAACTATTTATTTTAATGTTTGCGATTCACTTGGTATGACTATATCTGGTATGTCCTAACTTTCCTTTTATGGTGAATTCAAAAGAAGGTCCTGTCTCTTCTAATGGGAGTTCGGGTACCCTATTCCAGTATCCATTATGATCTACTCCACAGTGTAGACCAGCATAATTTGATTATATGTACTCTTAGTGGGAGAATAGATTATTTACATAGAGCATATTTGGGATATGTTCCTGCTGATTCATGAGATTTGAAAAATAATTCACAGATTAGTTTTAGAGTAAAAATAATAAACATTGATGTCTATTAATATTGTCTTGCAATAAATTTCTTTGTACAAAATATGATGTATGAGTATGTTTCCTCCTAAATTAATATTATACTATAATTTAGAAAATAATAATATTTCAATCCATAAAAATAAATCAAGAATGTTTATGTAAAGGTTTTTATTATTTTAATTTACTGCTTAAAATTTTTACTAAAAATATTAAAATTAAAATTTGGTTAGGCATATAAGCTTTTTAAGAGTATTTCATATTAATAGTAATTATGTAAAAAAGTAAAAAGCTTTTGCAGATATTCTTACATAATCATGCCAACAATCATGATTGTTCCAAAATTTTTACTTTGCATTACTAGTAAAAGCCACAGGTTTATGGGGTTGCTAGAGCTGCAAAGAAACCATCTTGTGTTTAAAATGATGAATGATCAGTATTTTTGTTCTGAACATGTATACTTGAAAGATCTCACAGTTCACATGAAGAATGCCTCTAAAAGTATATGTTATTATAGGAGCTCAGAAGTATTGCTGTATCTAAGTTAGTCTACAATAGCTAATCAATAGAACACTTCAATATGGAATCAAAAGAAACTTGAATTGTACTTCTAACACTTAGCTGCCCTTTAGACAGGTTAACTATCTTGACATCTCAGTTTCATCATTGCAAAATTAAGTCAAAATAAAATCTCAGTTGATTTGAGGTCCTACATAGAAAAGGGATTGTACATTTAACATTGCTTTTCATACATGGAAAGTCTACTGTTTTTGTTGTTGTTTTCTTTTCTTTTTTTTTTTTTTTTTTCTTTTTGTGGTGCTGGAGATCAAACCCAGAGGCATTCTACTTCCAAGCTACATCCTCGAGGAGTCCCATTTTATTTTTATTTTGAATCAGGGTCTCCCTAAGTTGCAGAGGGCTTCACTAAGTTGCTAAGGCTGGCTGCAAACCTGCTATCCTCCTGTCTCAGTCTCCCAAGTATTGGAATTATCGGCATATGCCACCATGCCCGACTAAGTTTACTCTTCTCAGTAAGGTTTCTTCAGTCTGAGACCTATTGATTAGTTACTCCATCTGACAATTAATTCCCAGATTACTAAGGACATTTTAGTTTACTTTCATAGTATCATATAATTCAAATTAAATTTATGTTTCTCAGTGGGAGATTTGACCTATACTTGCAGCAAGATTTATTATAGTTAAGTAAATAGTATGCATTTTAAAGGTTGTCTTCTGATGTTAGTGAAATATGGTCTTGGTTTCTTTAACTTGATGCTACATTAGTCATTCCTATTACAATCAGCCGTCTATTCATAATGCTCCGTGACTATCACACAAGAGAAAAAATGCCATGTTTTATAATGATGAATATTTCAGTGATAAAAATTGGTTTCCTTTGTCATTGTCATTAAAAAGATGAATAACTCTAGTTAGACGCTGGCAAAAATTAGAAAATTGAAGCAAAATATTTTAAAAACGTGCAGTTAGAAATGCAAATTCTCTTATCTTGAAATTAGTAGCACTAGTCCATTTATTTTTCCCTATCAGTTCTGGGTGCTATTTTAAACTCTTTAACCCCTTGTGATTATTAAATACTTACCGACATTTGATTAAGTTATCTATTTTTAACTGAGAACACATTTGTTTCAACGTTATTAGTGATATCTTTAACAGTGTTTCTTTAATAATAATAAACTTGAGTACCAATGATGATCTACATGTGGGCAAACTGTAATCTCAAAGTGAGTTGAAATGGCAGTGGGGCTTCTTTAGGAAACGCCTTCATACCTCAGCTGGGCAGCTTCTACGTTTTTGTGTGTTCTAACTTGTAGAAATATTTGTTTTTTTTTTGTTTGTTTGCTTTATTCTTCCAAGATTGCCTAACCATTGATCTAATCATGCAATAAAAGTCAGGTTATAGGTTATTCTACCTTATTCACATTTCTTTTCATCAAAAAAAAACTAGTCAAGAAAGAGGAAAATAAAGCAGATAATATTATGAAATCTGCCCATCTGTAGGGCACTGGGTTAGTATGCTCTTATATGAAAATGGAATATATCTCAGTATTTATTCACTTGACCAATGAAGCCACGGCTACTCTGGTAGAAATATATGGCGTCAATCAAAATCCAGTAGAGTGTTCAGCATACAGCATAATCCACTAGATGTGTTGAATGAATTAAGGGACACTGGGAGAAAAAGGGCAAAAAAAAAAAAAAAAAAATGATGGCTATTGCAGGGAAATTTGGCAAAAGTGTAAAGAATAATAACAGATGTGCCCTGGGTAGCTGAGTTTTTAAAGAATGCACAGTTGATTGCAGGAGATTAGCATATAAGTAAATAACCAAATGCAACATATGACTCCTGAAAGCATTTCTTGTTGCCAGTTTATACGAATCCTTGTTTTCATCTATTTTTTGTTACTGAAATTTTAATTTGGTACATGGGGGAGGGAAGCAATTTGGGGAAGTTTAATACAATACATTATAGGCTTTCTAAAATTTTTGCCTCATTTTAATTGTATTCCTTAATCATATATACATTACAATTATTTGTTTAAATTATCTGAATATTTTGTCCAATGCATTGTAAAACAGAAATATGAAAAAAAATTAGAGAGAAAAAATAAAGGTGAGAACTTTTTATGAAGAACAAGAGGTATTAGTAAGTTAATTTTAAATTAAATTTAGTTAGAAAAATAGAGATAAATTATTTCCTACCATTCTTTAGAACAAAAAAAAATGTGAATTTCATATAGAGCAATTTCATTTTCATTAAAAGAAATTACTGGAAATATAGTTATGGTAAGGCCATTGGATTTTAACATGCATCACAATTGTTTTTTTTTGTGTGTGTGTGGTGCTGGGGGTTGAACCCAGGGCCATTCTACCTCCAAGATATACTTGCAGCCCTATTTATTTATTTATTTACTTATTTATTCATTCATTCATTTATTTGCAATACTGAGGATTAAACCCAGGGACATTCTACTTTTGAGCTACACCTCCAGCTCTATTTTTTATTCTTTATTTTGAAACGAGTCCTTACTAAGTTTCAGAGGGCCTTATTACTTAGCTGAGGTTGGCTGGGAACCTGTGATCCTCCTGCCTCAGCCTCCCAAGGACTGGGATTACAAGCGTGGGGGCCACCAGGCCTGGCAGAACATTTGATTTAAACTGAAGACAATTAGGGGTCTGATATGGTGGAAAGTGCTTGTAATCTCACTGACTTAGGAGGCTGAGGCAGGAGGATTGCAAGTTCAAGGCCGGCCTGAGCAACTTAGTAAGACTCTGTCTCAAAAAAACAAAAAGCCAAAAGCCAATTCAAAAACTATGAACATGTTTAATGTCATTTCAAAATGATGTAAAGGAAGACATAAATAAATGTACATACATCACTATATCATTATGTGATTATTCTAACATGTGATTCTTGAGTGTGTGATGATAGTAGTGTGTATATTTTCAGAAGAAAGGGTCTTTAAATGCCATTTCTTTCCCTGCAATTTCCTTTTCTTTGCACTTCTCATGTCTGGTGACTTTATAGTGGCTCCAGACATACTGGATTGAGCTAAGCAGCTGTAGAGACGTTTAGCTACAAATTATAGTCACTTACGTACACAGTCACTGCTGACCATCCTGATTTAGGAATGGCTTCGAGGGACCTTCCCAGAACTTGTTCTCCCTTGAGTCATTACAGTACTGCAGAGCGAGAGAAGGCATTGGGGAGACTTGTGGTCGCTGGGTGCTGAAAGCAAATGGAAATGGCCAATTCAAAGGTACAATCCTGGAAACCAAGGCACAAAATACCTTTGCATATATGAGAATTCAGTTTTCAAAGACATCTAGTTGACACTGAAGTTCTCTGATACAGAATATATTTGATAATGCTCTGCATATATATGAACAACAAATCTATTATACGTATCGATCTCTGTATTTATAGAAATCACAATAAGTAGAACTCATTAATAATTGATGTACTTTTAAGACACTACTAAAAATAGCCCATATGTTTGCATATAAAATAAACAAGAATCTTAATATAGTGACTGCCTTTTGGTGTTTTTGTTTTCTTTTGTTTGTGGTAGTGGGGATTGAACCCAAAGGTTCTACTGCTGAGCTACACCCTCAGTCCTATTTTTTCAAATTTTTTAATTTTCAAAACAGTTCTCATTAAGTTACTGAGGGTGAACCTTGAACCTACATCGTCCTATTTTAGCTTCCCAAGTACTCGGATTACAAGCGCAATCTAAGCAATCTAATTCTAAGAGAATTTATATAAGTATACTATTTTTCTGATTTTCACTCTGTCACTTAGTAGATGTCACCTTTAGATAGGTCAGTTAACTGATTGTACTGTTTCTTTATCTGCTAATTGAGAGTATAATAATTATATTTGCCTTTTTGGATTTTTGTGAAGATTGCACACATCAATATATACAAGCATGAATTCTCATACATATTAAGTGTTACATGGGGCATATACAGCAAGAAAGATGAAAATAAATATGTGCTGGGAGACTACTGAGGGTTGAATAAAGCATTTAAATTATCATTGCTGCATCATTATTGCGTAATCAAATAGAAAAGGATTTTGGAAGCATCTGTCGGGGGCATATCCAGCCTGAATATAGTTGTCTAAAATAAGCATCCTTCTCTCCACTTCATAGCAACAGGAAAGACGTGAAACAAATTTAGGAGCCAGCTAAGATGCATACCCCCACAGAGGGTTACAGATGCCAAAGGCAGTAGATATAGATCATAGAGAATACAGAAGAATGTAGAGCAAAGACACAGAAATTATCTATACAGATGATGCAGATATTGGAAGAGTCATTGTAATTGTACTTGATCTAAAAAAAATCATATTCCTCATTTATGGCAAAAGGAATGTGGCTCTGCCGGTTAACAATGACAAAGGCTCCTCTGGATCCAGCGTCAAAAAGCAAAGGAGACAGGATGGCATCGTGATGAAAATTCTTTCCTTTCCCCCACTACTTCCTTGTCAAGTTTGTTTCTTGGAAAGCTGATGTTTTTGTTCTTCATCAACAGACCACCATAGCTTTTGTAGTAATTTTTTTCCCATCAGAAGGAATAGTGAGGCATTTAATGGAAGGTGTGGGAGGAAAAAGAGAGGTAAGGACATTAGTATTCTACCATGCTCCTAAACACAGTGAGTGGCAGGCACTTTAGTCTTAGAGGCTGCAGCTTCTGTGGCCAAGCTCCTCTTCTCTTCAGGCAGAAGAATATTCTTGTTAGCCAGCTCTAGGAAGCACCAGCTGCCCTTCTCAATTCCCCTAGACACTCCTCACAACCTCATCCAAATTTCTTCTTTGTCTCTGAATATTCCAACTTTTTATCCTGTCCAATTGGCAATGACTGTGCAATATATAATTTTGGAAACAGACCATGAACTTTGACTTAGTCATTGGGATACTTATATATTTGAAGAGTTTCAAGTCTTTAAAGAATGGGATTGAGATACTTGGTGGACTCAAATGAGGTAGAACAATCCTAATACACCTTGAATACATCTTGTCCAAATAAACAGGCCCGGGAAGGCATGGTAGCGCATGCCTGTAATCCCAGTACTTGGGAGGCTGAGACAGGAGGATTGCAGATTCAAGGCCAACCTCAGTAATATAAAAAGATCCTCAGTAACTTAGTGAGACCCTGTTCTAAATAAATAAATAAATATATAAATAGAGCTGTGCATATAGCTCAGAGGTAGACTGCCTCATATCTTGGCCACTTTACAAATTAGTGTTCAGCAAAGCCCAGAGAGAGGTCTCTGGACGTAGTTCAGAAGAGGGTATCTCTGTATCGAAAGACTTGTGGAATCTTTCCAACTCCTTTTGGGGAAAGATTGGCATGGAGTGGGAGAATGCATATCAGTATTATTAAATTAACAAAGATTAAATAAAGGCTTATCTTAATGATATGGGATTAATGAGATGACTAAAATATATGAGTAGTACTAATAATCTCTGTATTGGTTAATTGATGGTAGATTCAACAATGAAAGTCCAGTTTGTGCTCGGGCATCTTCTATGAAACAATACTTCACGGGAAGGCCTGGGATAAATTCCCTTCAGCATCAAAGAGTGTTGAAAAAATGGAGAAATGCATTAGGAGAGGGGAAGAGGGAATTGCAGGAGAATCTCTAGAAATCTCTGTGCACTCTTCCCTTCCAGATGAGTAACACTATGGGAGATTTTGAGGTGGAGTTGGGCTCCCTACTTTCAATGCAAAGAAAGAGCATTTTGAGTAGAAGTCAAGAGACACTAAACCTTCAGTGAAACAACAGAATAAAGACAGGTGAAATCACAACCAGTTCATGAGCACAGATTAGCAACCAGAATGTTCTAGTCAGCAGATCATTGTGGAAGCAATTAATTCATTCCTGAGTCTTTTGGAGCAGATGTGGGGGTCCATGAAGGTGCTCTTTGGTATATATAAGTAAGAAAATTCCTAGTCTGGTGAGAAGGTTAAGTCAATCAACACACATGCGCGCTCGCACACACACACACACACACACACACACACACACATTCTCTCTTACATACACACACACTTTCAATAAAATAGGAATAAAGAAATACTTCTTCAGCATTAAAAAAAGTTCTCCATTTCACAAGAAAAGCCAGTATTGTTGAAGTGGGTGAGAGAAAGCATTATCCTTGGTAACATATGATCAAGACAAAAACATACTTCATCACCCAATTAAACAATGTCATCCTGAAATTCCAAGCCAATTTATTTAGAACAAAGAAAAATTGGAAGTATGAAAGAATAAAAATTTCTTTTTGTTTTATATTTTGCAGATGGTATGATAGTATACCTAGAAAACTGAAAGGATTGTATCAATATGATTATCAAATAAGATAATGTATAAAATAATAAGGCCTTGAGTAAAATAATCCTTAACTTCATGTGCACAACAGCAAGTAGCTGTGATGGAAGAAAATATTTTATTTTATAACCAGTGCAAGTGTTATATAACAAAGAATAGATTTAAATGAATAGTAACTTCTTTAAGACATACTCTAATAAAGTATATTTGAATAGAAGGAAAGGCATATTATATTTTTTGATAAAGAGCAAAAATATATTTCATTCTTAATTGTCTTTCAATTTAAAACATCAGTAATAAAAAACTCACTGGAGTTGTTATTAATAGACAATATATAACCTAATTCTAAACTTATGTGGAAAAACAACTAAGCAACAGTGGCCAGAAAATTTTTTTAAATTAAGAGAAAGGAGCCGGGCGTGGTGGCGCACGCTTGTAATCCCAGCATTCGGGAGGCTGAGACCGGAGGATCCGGGTTTGCGGCCAGCCTCAGGTACCTAGTGAGGCACTCCGCAACTCAGTGAGACTCTGTTTCAAAATAAAGAATAAAAAGGGGCTGGGGTGTAGCTCGGAGGTAGAATGCCCCTGAGTTCAATCCCCAGTACCGCAAAAAAAAAATAAATAAATAAAAAATAAATAAATAAATAAATAAATAAATAAATAAATAAATAAAGAGAAAGGACAGAAGTCCAGCCTTACTTGATTATTAAAATACAAAATCATAATAATTTTAAAATGTGGTATTGATATACTAATAAGATATGTCAATGAAAAGAATGGAAGTTAAAGAAGAAGCTGGGCTTGGTGACAAACGCCTGTAATCCCAGTACTTGAGAGGCTGAGACAGGAGGATCCCAGGTTCAAGGACAGCCTCAGCAAGTATTGAGACTCTCAGCAGCCTAGCAGATCCTGTTTCAAAACAAAACAAACAAAAAAGGGCCCTGTGGTTCAATCTCCAGCACTAAACACACACACACACACACACACACACACACAAAGAAGATAAATAACATATTAATTTAGTGTGTAAATATATGGCATATTAGATAGACACATACTGGAACATAACTTTGGAATCCTTATTTTGATCTTAGAACAAGATATATACCAAACAAATGAATGACAACAGAGACACAGATGAGAAGCACTCTTCCTACTTTATATTATCAGATACTTTAACACTATTTCCAGATGCATTTTATAATATCAGATCATATGAAATTGATTGATACATTTGTCTATATGAAGTTTAAAAATTATAAAAATTTCTTAAAGTAAAACTGCAAATGACATCATTTGAAATATATTTCCAACAAATTTGAAGTCATATGTTGCTTAATTCCAGTGATAGGTTATGAGAAATTCATTGTTAGGCTATTTTATCATTGTGCAAACAACATATATTATAAGTAAACCTAGATAATATGGGCTTACTATACATACCTAAGCTATATGCTATATACCATTGTGCATGTAGTAATCTGTCATTGACTGAAACATTTGACTGTATTTGATGTATTTTCCTACCAATAGATAAGAAAAAGCAAAACAAATGTCGTTTCAAATAGACAATTTAGAGGTGAAGGAACAAAGTACTTAAATGTAGAGTCTCAAAATTGGAGAAAGTAAAGAATATACATAAATATTGTTTTCAACAATGAGATGATTGATTGGCCAAAAACCAAATTTACCAAAGCATCTGTTGTTGACAACATTTTTAGGTAAATATATTCCCTCAAAAGTTGCAGAAAATATGGGTTTATAAATACATAGATGATAATTTTGAAATAATCACTACAATTTTATCAAGTCATATATACTCTAATCCTACAATTCTTCTTCTCAAAATTTATCCTACAGATATGTGTTCATGATTCATAGGAGAGACACAAAAGCTTATTCATGGGCCCTTCATAAAATTAGGTCAAAATCTTGAAGTTTGATTTTGAAAAATAGAGGAGACAATAATCATATACTGATGTATAACAGGTTTTAATAGTATATCAATTGGAAAGAACATTTCCATTTTTAATATCAATAGATTATACATATATAATATATGAAGGTATTAGACATACATTACTATGCTGTTTAATAAACTACCATGAATCTTCTTGGTTTAAAACTGTATTTTGCTCATACTTTGGTGGGTTTAGGAATTCAAGAATGGTTTTGCTGGGTTCTTTTTATTTGGGGTCTAACACCATATTACTATTATTTGCCTAATATAAATATCAATACATAAATAAGTTATAACATAAGGAAATATGTAAGTTAAGAATGCTTCTTTTTTATTTTCTTTCTTCCAACTAAATAAAGCTATATCACAAATTAGGTAAACACATATGTCTTCCTGTGTTTTTATCTTAGGGGAAAATGATCAAGGGACTTAAAAATAAACTTTCAAGTAATTAATAAGCATGTAGTGTTTGTTAGAATAAATATTTTGTATTTCCTGGCCACTGGGAATCATAGACTGGATGTAAATAGAAAGAGAGAGAGAGAGGGAGAGAGAGAGAGACAGACAGACAGACAGACAGAGAGAGAGAGAGGGGCAGACCTCAAGTCATCTGAGGCAATTAATTCATTGTCCACAATTTCAAATACACTGTTTAAGAATATAATGATTTGTAAATTTCAATCTAATAATGGAATAACATTTAGGCCTACATCTGGGCTTGTAATTAGATAATATTCAAAGTTGTTAAAAATAGAAATGCATATAATGTAGAAATAGAAGTAAAAGTTTTGATTTCCTGGCATAGAAGAGTTCTACTTCTTCAATTACTTGTAAAACTTTGCAGAACATTTTTTATTTAAGATCACACTCATTTATATGCATTCATCTAAAATTAGGCTTCACCCAGTGCATGGAATTAATTCAAAGAGATGTGACATTATTGACTTTCAACTCTTTTGGCATTTAGAAGATATCAACTTTTAATAACAGGTACACAGTTATCAATCTACTGTACAAGTCACTGGATAAAAGTACATAGAATTTTGGACTTTTATAACCAACTTTACAATATTTGATTTTGATAACGGCTATGCTGGCACTAGATCTTAAATGAAAATAGAGGGATTTCCTTTTTTGTCATCCAGCTGAACATGTACTTCTTAAATAGAACCAAATCTACAACCTGAGAACATTTTCTTAATTAGTAAATTGAATATAGACTTAATGCTTGTGTCTGAAATTTCTATAAAATGTTGCAGCAATAAAATACTTCAACTATTCTATGATTTTATTTAGAAATAGCTTTATAATGCACCTGCACATGCTTCCAAAAATCACACACTGAGATTACAAAATGAGGGATATTGAAGTAAAATATTTTAGGAACAGGTCTTATATCAGAACCTTCCTGGAATCCTTATTGTTTAGTAACATTGCTAACAATTAGTGATATTCTCCGAGTTATCCAGAAAGCGAGATTTGGGGTGGGAGAGGAGGAGAAAATCATAATGGTTGAAACATTAGTCTAGCAGTAAGATACAACAAGTTTACTAACATTCAACTTGGCATATGATAATATATTTATCTGTTGAAAAAAAAATAAAAAGAAGGAGGAAAAAGGAGGGAGGGAGGAAAAATGTTTGGAGATTTAAAAGAAATTCATTCAACATAAAAAATTATTTACAAATTTAAATAAAGATTTAGGAACTTCTCCCCTCCAATTTATTACCTTACAAATCTTCTGTATGCAAAATATATTTCTTATTAATTCAACTTTTTATAAAACATGAACCAGAAATATCAATACTGTTTCTAAAAGCTTAAAGCTGGAAAGACTTTAAAACATGATACACAAGTAGAGACCACAAATGAAAGGACAAAATTTGTCCATTAATCATTAAATTTAGGCTTAAAAACATTTTGAAAATAGTAAAGGATAATTAGTGAAAAGGAGGCTGATTTCGGAGAAAAATAAAAATAACACTGAACACAGAAATTATACTTTAAGAATTAAAAATTTAAACAATAGCAAAATGTCATTCGCCTTAGACTTTTAAAGGATAGCATTTTAGGGATTTCTCTACAATGTTGATAGAAATACAAATTGACTCAATTTTTCTGGAAAGGAAATTGGCACTATCTGACCCAATTTTAAGTAGATTTATCTTTTTATTCAAGAATATACACATGCCCTAAGTTTATTTTTACAACTGTATTACAGGTAATTGCAATAAATTGGAAATGATCAAAATGCTCACCTATGAAGCATAGTTGAATAAATATACAAAAACTTATAAAAGGGTACTCTGTATACCATTTAGCATTTATTTTACTTTTAAAATATCTTAGCCGGGCAAGATTACATGCCTGTAATCTCAGTACTTGGGAGGCTGAGACAGGAGGATCACAGGCTCACATCCAGCCTCAGTAACTTAGTGAGGCTCTGCAACTTACTGAGACCTTGTTTGAGAATAAAATTATAAAAATAGAGCCGAGGATGTAACTCAGAGGTAGAGTGCCCCTAGGTTCCATCCCCATTACCATAAAAATTATAAGTAAAAAAATCTTCTGTATAAGCCCAGTTGAGATATTTTGTTCCTTCTCTCAAATGTAGTTAAAGTATTGAGTATGATAATAAAAAACGGTGTGTTTCAACTGATTATTATAGCTTAACAAGCATTTCCTGAATATGGGTTGCATTTTGCCTCAAGAGTATGTGCCATTTTACAACTGCTAAATATGTATATTTATTGTCTGTCAACGAAGTTTGCATAGTTCTGCAGATTTATTTTGCTTCATAATGATATTTAAAATGAGAATATATTTATATGATAGCCAATTTCCATTGCAAAGTACACCATGGGTGTATAATCAAAATGAATATAATATTCAGACATTGCACATACATTTTCCTTTTATAATTTGAAATATTATACTTTATGAAATCATAATCACCACATTTTGTAATTGCATTACTAAATATATATTCAAAGTATTTTATTATAAATATAAATTTAAAATTCACCATATACTTAATCCACTTAAATAAATGCTATGTGAAAAGCTTAAATGTATAGCTTAAATAATACTTAATCTTTAAAGTCTATAATTTTAAAAACATGATCTTTTTATACATGTTTTAATAATGTAAAAAACAATGATGCAACTTCATAAATTAAAATTAAAAAGACTTGAGGCTTAGAAATTTAGATGCCACAATTTTCTGTGGAATTACAAACAAAAATTGGACATAGATTAAATCATAAGACATATTGAAGCTGAAAGACTGAAACATAAGATTATCAAATATATTGATACAGAAGAATTTAGATAGTGATTTATATTTCCATGTAACATTTAAAAAATAACAATTATTGAGTTAACTTAGAAAATAAACTGTTCTTAAATAATTTTCATAATTTAGGCAAAAGCTTGCTTTGAATTCAAATATTTGTGCAAATGAATTAATGTTCATCTATACACTGCTGGCTTAAAAAAGAGTAAACAAAATTATTGAAAATTTCCCTATGCAAACACTGATAACAAATTTTACATTATATATTGCTCAAATCTGCATAATGAGATAAAAAAAAGGTTTGCAGAGGAAAGCTGCTTCATAGTAGTGTATTTTAGTGGTAAAATTTAGCCTTATAAAATATTTACTTTAATAATTCTCATAGGGAGATATGTATGGCAAAAATAATTAGTAGCCCAATTCACTAATATTTTACTCATCAAAACTGCTACATAGATGTATCTCATTGGTTTCTTCATTCTTTTGCATCAAGGGAACTTTGAGTAAAGAAAAAATACATACGTTAATCTATCCCACTTCTGAGAAATGAAAAGGAAGAATCATGATACAACAAACTCTTCCCCTCTTTTTCCTCTCTAAATTATTTTCCCTATTCTGTAATAAGGCAGATACATAGGTTTATACACTTCTTAAAAGGACCTTTAGAAATTTATATAAATAGCTATAGTTCTATCACTATATATAATTTATTTTCAGTAGAAAATTATAATTCCAACCAGTACTACGAGCAGTAGCTAGAAATTAGGAACACTTTACATGTTTGAAATAGCATATCATTCAGAAATCCATTCTTTAATGCTCAAAGGACAAATACATAAATTATTTTAGAGAATAGAAAGTTTTCGATTGCAATACATTTTTGTGCCAAACATCATTTTAACTAGGCAAATGTGTGAAAGGAATGGGTTGTCATATTTCATCCTGAGAAAATTATTTTTTCCATGGAATCAAATGTATTCATTGTCCGGTTATAGCACAATTACAATATACCCAAAAAGCCTTTTTAAATGGTTCACATATGCAGTGATAATTTTGTATCTTTAACTTTGGTACATATGGGAACCTTTGCAATCTGAGGTGTGTAATTTTTGACCAGGCAGTGGAATTTATTTAGCCAGAAAAAAAGAAGGAAAGAAGACAAAACAGAAACTTTAATTGTAATGCTGAAGCGAAAATTATCACAACGCATTGATTCCAGTTAAATTTGACATTATCTTCCTTTGGAATAAAATGAACACAATATGTCAATTATTTTAATATATAAATGCAATTTTTAATTTTTATTTTATTTTAATTTGAGGTTGAAAATATCTCCCAGAGTTCATCAACTGGGGCCAGGATTAGCAGAAAGAGAATTGTTCCTCAGGTCTCTTAACGGCTAACAGAACCCCCAGGATCACTGCGTGTTTCTGGTGTGAACAGACTTCACTTGCATCTGAGCATCACCACAGTTTCCCTGGATGTCAAGGCCCTGCTTTAATAGCTGGTGCTTATTTAATCAAGACAAATGCAGCTCTCTAAATGATTGGCAGTCTAAAGTCGGCCAGATCTGCCAGCTGTTATCTTTCAAATGAGAGTGAAATCTAACAGCTTAACACTGCAGCCAGAGCAGCGCATGAAGGCCATGAATATACATCGTGGAAGGGTATAATAGATCTGCTTTTCTCCATCTTATAGGGGAACCTAAAAGTTTCCATTATTCATCTGAATTTTATTCTTTTGAAATATATGATTAGCTGAGGTGGTTTCAGATTCTCAAACTGCAAGCAGAGACTTTACCAGTAACTTGAATTTAGAACATAATTTTCTTCCCTCTTAGCAGATATGTTTGGTACAATTGATGTGAATAAGGAAGAATAAAAGTCTCACCCACTCATTCAATTAGCACAGCTCAGTTCAATTTTATCTACATTTTGTAAAAAACGGCTGGCATTTTTTAGGTCATGTTGTATTTTTTGATAGGAGACGCCAGTGTTTCTAATGATGCCAATATACTAATTTGCTTTTTTTTTTTTTTGCGGTACTGGGGATTGAACTCAGGGGCATTCTACCTCCGAGCTACACCCCCAGCCCTATATTTTATTCTTTATTTTGAAACAGGGTCTCACTAAGTTGCGTAGGGCCTCACTAGGTAGCTGAGGCTGGCTGCGAACCTGGATCCTCCCGTCTCAGCCTCCTAAATGCTGGGATTACAAACGTGCGCCACCAAGTTGGGCTTCTAATTTGCTTTTAATAACACAGCTGACTTGGGTGTTCTCTTTTGGTAACTGATTACATGTCTTCATGTCACCAAAAAAAAAAAAAATGTTCACACAAGAGTGCATATTTTCTTTAGTTACTGTAATAATTTTCAACTGTTTTTACACTACCATGTGCTGTGCAACTTATGGGTATATGCTTTTAAAAACATATATTTTTTAATTTTAGCAAAAAGCCTTTGGAGGTGTGCCTATTTTTTTCCTAAATTAATTAATACATCAAAGGCCACAGAACCAATAAGAAGCCCATGTTTATTTCAGTTCTTTTCTCAATAATCATTTTTTCTCCCTGTGTAAAAACATAAATGAGAGGACTTCCGTGAAGATGGCGACGGAGTGAGACACGTCTCAAGAGGCGCTGTGAGCTCGATTCAAATCAGTTGTGGAACCAACTTTTTGAAAGAAGAAAAAAGCAACAAAAGGGTGAAAAACGCTGTGAAAACTGGAATCCAGCTGAGCAGAACCTGGAAGGCCGACCAGGGAGAGCAAAGAAGCCCGTCTCCGTGGTCCCGGCGCCACGCTGCTGAGCGGAAGCCGTCATCGAGCCGGCCCCCGGCGTGGGGTCTACTAAGAAAGAAATATACAACAACCCTCTGCACCCCACCAGCCAGAGCTGGAGTGAGCGACTCCTGAACTCCTCATCCTAGCCAGGCGGCATTTCGAGGCACCTTCGACAGAGACCGGAACGCGTGGTACGACCAGCTTAAGCCCGCGCAGGACCATCCCAGCTCACCTCTCCCCGCAGAGCCGGAGCAGAGATAACTGCACTGCAGAGCTTGAATCCAAACAGCCGCAGGAACAGCTTCTCGACGGAAGGAAGGAGAAGCAAATCAGCTCAAAAGTGAGTAAAGAAACGGGCAGCTGGCTGGAATCTAAGGAGCAGACCAACCAGGGAGAACGGGGGAGCCGGCGCGTGCGCAGCAGTAGCAACTGCCATCTTGTTGGCCGCCCACAGCAGCAGAAATCTGCCCAAAAGATCTGCAGAGGCCAAACCAGGTCTGTTCTTACACACTTGTGGGGACTTTTATTTTGCTTCTTGCTGACGTTTCTTGTTTTCTGGGTTTTTTTTGCTTTGTTTTGTTCCGTTTTTACTCTGTTTTCACTTTGCATTGCTTCAATTTACGTATGTTTGTTCAGAGGACTGGTTGCTTTTTAGCTCTTGCTAGATCCTAGAAGTCAACACCTGAAACCCACCAAAGACACCAATAGAGCAGGAGGAAGAAATACCAGAGTAATTGCAACTCAGTACAAGATACCATTCACAGAGAGAAAATAAAAATAAGAAACCTACAAATTCAGGGAAAGCATGCAAGAGCAACAAAATTATAAATTTAAGAACAGGGAAACCATGAGAAGGAGAAACACAAAAGAAACAGTGAGTCAGCACGACCCCACAATAACAGAACTCAATGACACTGATTGGCAGAGCTTACCAGAAGGACAATTCAGATCTTTAATAATAGAAGCGATACAAAACTTCCAGAAAGAATGCAGAGAGAGCTGGAAAGAAATAAAGGAACAAATAAAAAAAGAATATGACACCATGAGCAGGAATCATAGTGAAGCCTTGAGGGAAGTGAAAGATGTGAAAGAGGCAATAAGAGAAGTGAAGGCATCAATACAAACTATAAACAATAGATTAGACCATTGGAAGGAAGGAAGGAAGGAAGGAAGGAAGGAAGGAAGGAAGGAAGGAAGGAAGGAAGGAAGGAAGGAAGGAAGGAAGGAGAGGGAGGGAAAGAGGCCAGCAAAAAATAACCCCTTCCAGGGCAACACCCACAGACCTCCTTTCTCCAACTAGGCCTTGTCTCCCAGTGATCTGTTCAGCTGTCAATGAATGAACCCACCGATGACGTCAGAGCCCTCTGATCTAATCACTTCCCAAGAGCCCTACCTCTGAGTTATGCCATGTTCAGGACCAAGCTTTCAATACAAGACTCTAGGGGGCGTTCCTGACCCAAATCATCAAAGCATCAGGTAGAACTTATTTATTATGTGATTTGATGACTTAATAGGGTTGGTTAAAAATGTCTGCTGATTGGGAGGTTGAGGCAAAAGGATATCAAGTTGTAAATCAGCTTGGAAAACAGGGAAACACTATCTCAAAATAAAAAATAATAAAATAAAATAAAAAAGGACTGGGTGTTTAGTTCCATTGTACAATGCTTGCCTAGAATGTGTGAGGCCCAGCACTGTAAAACAGAACAAAACAAAACAAAGCAAAAGTCGATGAGAAACTTTACAACGTCAATAGGTTCATACTATGATGTTTCTTGGTTTATACTTGAAGATTTTATCCTTCTGGGTGTTTTCTGAGACTCTTGGAAATGTGGTGTGGTATTTACCATTGATATTGTAAATTTGTTTGACAATAACTACTTCATAGAGTTTTTCTACTCTATATTCTGTTTACTCCTTTTGGTATTCAATTTTTCATATGTTACCACTAAGGTCATTTAAAACTGTCCATTTTCATTCAACGAGCCCTGTCTTAGGTTTATTTGCCCTGAGAAAATCGAACCCATCATTGACTACCAGGCCCTGTGAGAGGCAGTGCTTGCAGTTTTATTCCATGTAAATCTGCTCATATACTAATATAGGCATTGATCACAAGGCGTACAACAAGTGGTAGATTGCATAAACCCAGAATGACTATTGCTGTTCCTACGATAGCTCCTCCTAGCAAAGAGGTAAACGAGGGCCGGGTAGTGACCAAGGCTTGAAGCCGATCTACAAATGTCTTAGCTGTTTCTGCCAGGTTAATAGAAGTGGGCTCCGCATTACATAGATCCAAAATCTCCGGGTGTAACTTTAACAAATCTTTTTTTTTTTTTTTATCTTTCCCTTATTTGGTGCATTGTAATTACACATCTATGTTAGGTACAAACTAGTATAGGTAAAGACATCCATGCACACATTTCTCATTTTACCCTTCCCCAATTCCCACCCCACTCCCTCCTCCTCCCTCCTTCTCAAGGTCAGTTTAGTGATTGACTTAGATGTGTTCATAGAAAGTACATCATGTTCATTAGGGTGTCCTCCCTACACCCTTCACCATAGATGAAAGACCCTCCTACTTCTTGGAAAGTAAAGATATGACCCTAAAGGAGTATGGTTTTATGACTCTAGAAAGTTTGATTTACCAGGCTATGTTAAGAATGTGGGCTATACGTGTAAAACGAAGAAGTGGTGCTATTTGTGATCTGATAATGATTGATATGTCATAAATGTCTATGTAACTCTGTTGTACTCAAGAAATGTATAAAAATCCAGGCTGAAAAAATAAATAAAGAAAAAAGAAAAAAACTGTCCATTTCTTCCCTCCTCTATTTTTTCAAATATTTTTCTTTTACATTTTAGTTTGAAAAATTTCCATATGCCTATCTTTAAACTCACTCATTTTTTTCTCTCAGCTGTGTCTAATTTTTACAAACTCCCTTCAAAGGCCTCTTTCATTTTATTAGTCTTCTGTTTTATTTAAGCATTTATTTTATTTTTTATTGTAGCTTCTGTCTCTTTTTACATTACCTACTAATTTTGTATGTCTTATTTTGTGATTATATTCATATTACTCACATATTTTATACATTATAGACATTTTATATATTTACATATACATGATATAATTATAGATATATTAATCGATTTAAATCCCTATCTGATAATTCCAAAATCTTTGTCATATATATATATATTTATATATATAATCTTTTTCCTCTTTCAATTGTGTTTTTTTTCTCACTTCATGTTATGTTATGTAAAGATTTATTGTCATTGGAAGCTAGATATGATGTATCTATTAATGAGGATTGGGTAATATATGTCTTAGGTTTTATGTGAATTGGGCTTAGAGGATGTTGTCCTTAATATTTGCTGCAACTTCAAGTGACAAGAGTTTAAAATACTTCCAGGAAGCTGGGCGTGATGGCACACGCTTGTAATCCCCTTGTAATCCCAGCATTTGGGAGGCTGAGACCGGAGGATCCGGGTTCGGGGCCAGCCTCAGCTACCTAGTGAGGCACTCCACAACTTAGGGAGACCCTGTTTCAAAATAAAGAATAAAAAACAGGGCTGGGGATATAGCTCAGAGGTAGAATGCCCCTGAGTTCAATCCCCAGTACTGCCAAAAAAATAAATAAATAACATCCTTCCAGGAGCCTTGTTTGCATCTCCCTGTGCTCTTGATCTTCACTGACGATTCCTTAAACTCTGCCATGATCCTCTGTCATAGTGGAGCTCATTTGGTCTGGTGGTAAGCTACAGAGAAGTGAAAACATTAATTTTATTATCACGGAGCTAAGATTCCTGGGCTGTGATCGCACAGAAAGCTTTTAGCTCTTCTTCCCCTAAGTGAAACGGACAGGCTAGAAGAGGCTGGGGTTGGAGAAAGCCATTATTTTAAGTTGATTGGGCTCTATGGTGGTCTTCTACCTAAATGAGTAGATCCTTGCTATAGAGGAAATTCTAGATATACTTATCAGTGTTCAATCTTCCCTTACTTCCCCCTGAACCACAAAGGATCATTCCTGACTTTTTACTGTGAAAACCTTACTTGGAATTTCGAAGTTGAAAGATATGAAAAATGTCACCTACAACCAAAACTAAAATCTAAAGTATTTCTCACTCTCACGTTAATCCTCTAACAATTTGTCAAAATTACCATATTCATTTTTCTGCCAGTTTATGGATCTGACATCTATCTATCTATCTATCTATCTATCTATCTATCTATCTATCTATCTATCTATCTACCTACCTACCTATCTCTCTATCTACCTATCTATCAACTTCAACCTCTGCAGTGCTAAGAATTGAACTCAGTCTCCTTTGCACACTCAGCACACACTCTGCTGCTGAGTTCCATTCCCAGCTGGCTCTTGCATCTCTTGATCTAGCTTTCCTCCTCTCTACTCGCTCCCTGAACATGTGCGTTCCAATGGCTCTTCCTTTTGTATCGGCTGGGCAAGGTATGCTATTTTCTCCCCTTTGCAATCTGTATGCCATAAAACCATCTCCATTATTTCATGTGTTTTATTGAGCTATTTCTTCTATGTCCAACCTAACCAACACACCAGCCTGAATCTTCCCGAGATCAAGGGACTTCTGGAGAGTATTGACAAGAATAAACCAATCACTGGTCAAACAGTAGTTACAGAAATATCTGCAAGTATAAACAAGTTAACTGTGAGAGGGAAGCCTGGTTACTAGTAGAACAGACAGGCATTAGACTGTCCAGCAGGATAAAGAACTGTCCTGTGAAAAGCACACTGTCTACAACCCTGGCCACCTTCCCTGGCTGCTCATCATGGAAGGGCTGGAGCTTATAGCCACTCTCCTGACAAAGATCTCAAGACCAAATTAGAAAGGAAGAGCATAACAGTAGGTAAGAGGGACAGGTGAAATGCAAAATATTATGAATCCTCTGTCTACAAAATATTTAAACTAAGGCATGTTGAGCCTTTTACTTTTTGTTTCTTCATTACAATTATAGTTGCAGAAGTCTTTTTATTCTTCAGGTAAACAGTATTTTTTCCATGTAATGCTTCAAAATATTCAGGAAACAAATGATATTTACATAAAAAAATAATGGTTACAACTGAGAGGATATTTTTCTCTCTTTTTTTTCCCTTTCTTTTTCTTTTCTTCATTTTTTTTTTCTTCTGGTTCTGGGGTTTGAAACCAGGGATGTTCTACCTCCAAGCTACAACCCCCATCCTTTTTAATTAGATTGCTGAGAGTCTCTCTAAATTACTTAGGCTTGTCTAGAACCTGTGACCGTCCTTTCTCAGCTCCCAAGTACTGGGGTTACAGGCCTGCTCCACCATGCCTAGCTCATGTTTTCTAAGGACACCTATCTGTTACAAAGATTTCAGTAGGAATGGAAGCAATGATTCTTTATGTCTGTCACATGTCTTCCCACATAATAGTCTCAGGAACTATTTATTCTGCACTTTTCTACCTCATAAGCCAGTAAACATTTCTTCTTTGAGTGTATTCAGGTGCTTATCTCTATTTATAATTTTCAGTCTTTGAACCCATTTCCTCTTTTCTTCTCGGAACTTGAGTAATGGTAGTTAGAACCAAATGCCTTGGCTTCCTCATTTGAAAAATAATGTTTTGAATGAAGAGGGAGTATTAAATTGCCTATGGTCCAGGTTTTCCCCTAAGGTTGCCTTAAATTAAAGATCCTCCTCATTGTATTTCAAAATATAGTTTACTCCAAGCTTATCTTTATTGTCATTCCTTTTCGTCCCTTTATTAGTTTTCTCATCAGCAAGTTTGAAAAGACATTCCTATAGCTGACTTTGGAACCGCATGCACTGCCTCTGATGTTGACATCACATCCCCCTTGCTGCCAAGCATTTCGCGGTACCATTTATGAAAACTCTTCTGGAGATATGGTGGAATAGATGGATGGCGCACGATGGCTAGAGATCTCTGCTTCTCATTAAATGCTTTGAATATGATATCATTTCGTTTAGTCATTGCTTTTCATGATAGATTTTGTGGCGAATTGTCACCCTTAATATTCTTTTTGCTGTGGAATGTCTCCATGGGTCATGAATTGGACAGTAAGAACCAGACAGTCTGACTCCAAGTAAGTAGAAAGCTTTTATGAAAGGATTTCTATATACTGCAAGTATTTCTATTTAGCACATGATGGCCAACTAAGAGAATACACTCAGCAAGAACAATAATACACAAAGTTAACAGTATATTGCACTAGATACACATAGAGCTTTTATATACAAACAATAATTTTATTAGTTGATATTTTACATACATATGCATGTATATTTTGCATAAATA
Organism: Graphiurus murinus; assembly: GCA_004027655.1. NCBI lineage: Eukaryota > Metazoa > Chordata > Mammalia > Rodentia > Gliridae > Graphiurus > Graphiurus murinus. The sequence continues at coordinate 211,829 of PVLC010000189.1, read as the reverse complement.
AACATGTATATGCAATTCCTTATTTGTAGGTTAGATAAAAAAGTATTTCAAGAGGATTGTTCTGTCATAAAATTGTGCATGATTTTAAATTTTTAGCCTTTATCGATCAACCCTATAGATTATTTTAAGTCCTTCAGATGCTAATCAATGTTTATTATTTGAATGAAAAGAAACAGAGCATCATTGATAAACCAAGGTAGAAATACCACACAGTTTATGTCTATTCTAATTCATACACAATCTTCTTGATTCATAATGTGTACTCTTTCAATCTTCATAAACAAAGCTTATGTTTCCCATAGCCTCAAGTAATATTTTTATGTCATTAGTCCATGAAGACTCGGGAAATACTCCATTTAGTTGGTGCTAAATTCCTAGTAAAAAGACATTTAATGACTTGGGAAAATAGATAATTCACACCTCCAAAACAAACAAAAAATATGTACTTTAAGATGAAATTGGCATTGCATTGTATTGTCACACAACCTTCAATATTTATGCGAGAAAGGAGCTGAAATGTTCTATATAGAAACATTTTGTTATTATTACCACTGTGTTTTCTTACAAAAGAGTAATTTTTTTTAACTTTCTGAACTGATATTCTTTGAAATATTATTATAAAGTTAGTAATGTAATTATTAATATAGTTTTCTATACTAAATACATTAAATATGATCAAATCCCTGTATCTCTTTCTGAGATATTGGTCAGAGAAACAAAACCAACAGTGTTCATGTCAGTGCGTAGGTATTGTGTGTATAATAATATATTATTATTATATACATTGTGTGTATAATAATATAATATGCATTGTGTGTATAAATATATGCATATACTCCCATATGTAACATATAGATAGATAGATAGATAGATAGATGGATGATAGAAAACATATATACATGTGTATGTGACCCAATAGGTTGGAAACTAGGGAGGTGCTACTGCTGGTGCTGCCGGAGGCCTAGGAAGGGCCAGTGTTGTGCAGATGCCCCAGGGGAGTCTGCTACAGAATTTCTTAGTGTTCAGGAGAGGACGGTTATTTGTTCTTTTCAGGCCCTCAATGAATTGTCTGAGACCTACATGTATGGAGGGTACGTTGCTTTACACTCAGTCCACCAATTTAAATGTAAATATGATCCAAATACATTATCACAGTAACACCTAGAATGATGTTTGTCCAAATTTCTGGACTCTGTGGCCCAGGAAAATTGACACACACAAAAAACTTAACCTTTACAAGCACATCTGTATATTTTATTTGTGACCAAAGAACAATTATGTAATCCATCAGTCTCTTCACATATCCAATGAGTGAATGAATGAATAAATGAATAAATAAATGAATAGTAAATAATGAAATAAATAAATGGAAGGGAAACAAATAAAATGCAATTGTCTTATCCTGTTTTTCCAGTTTTTAGAAAAGTTGATACAATGCAGATTCAGCTTTTCTCTCATCTCATGCAAGATAGATTATAAATTTCTTAAGAAATATATAAGTTGCAAAAAATTTTTTTAAACTGTACTTAGGTAAAAAAAATTAGATTTTAGATTTTGATTCATCTACTTATCTTAGTTGCATAACTGCACAAATTAAAAATAAATTAAATTTCTCTTCTATAAACTGTATAGTAGCTCACAATGCTTTCTGTAGAATTTGGGGGTACTATTTTTTGAACATTACCTTGGCAAAGAATATAAACAATCTGAGTAAATTTTCACAGTCTGGATATTAGTTAATTTCAACATATTTGCAATCTCATTACCCCACAGGAGATCCTGGCAATTAAATTTGAGAATTTTATTTCAATATACTTTTAGAAATCTGTAGATATCTAAAGCTCTGTAGACATACTGTTTTTCCTCTTTATACATGTTACTGATTGTTGATTTAGTGTCTGCCTGTCCATCACTTAAATTTAAAAATAAGCTTACTATAACAATTGCTTAAAGTGGGCTAGGAACTCTATCAAACAATAACAAGCATGTGTCATCTTCACAAAGATAATGTAGGTCTGGATGTAATAATGTAGGTCAGAATCACTAGACCATGGGAGAGAAAGTATAGAAATAAGAGGTCATCAATTTGGGGCAGTCTTTAGTGTAAGAAAATTTTGCAAATATGACAAATTGTATATTGCATAACTGGCCAGGAAAGTCATATCTTTTCTGAACTATTGAGAAAACAGGGCACAGGACTTTAAGTATGGTGGTGCTAGCATAAACATATCATTTATTGATTTTTTCCCTATAGTAATAACTGCATGCAATTCCTTGGATTGATAAGTGATTAAATGAGGCATTAAAAATAAAACTAAGATAAAATGGCACTGTTATGGCTCAAGCCACAAATACATTTGGTTCCAGGAATTGTTTCACTTTTTCTGGCAAGTGGATTATGAACTAAGACAGAAAATAAACAGTCAATTTTTTTGTTTCATTTTGCATTATTAGACATTGTAGTAGAATGTACTTTGAATTTTTAAATGACCAGCAATCTCAAAATTGCAGTGCCAAGAATAAGAGAACTACCACATCAAGCAGTATACCCATCTTAGGTGGATAGAACTCGTGCTGCACCAGTTACAAGTGTGCAACTTTTGGAAATGTATATAATTTAATCAAACTTCAGCTTTCTTTTCTGTAAAATGCAGTTCCCAGTAACTTCTGTATAGACTTTCTGCAATGCTTAAATTAGACCGGTGTGGGAAATGTTCTTGTAAGGTCTTTCGATAGTGAGCAACACTTGTTGAAATCCTTTCTGTGTGAAGTGGTGGATTCACAGCAGCAAACAAAAGTGTCAATATCCCTGTTTCTCTGGGAGAGCTCATTTCCCTGGGTGGGGACATATTAAAAATAGACAATCCACTCTATTATAAACCCGATGTCAGGAAGCACCATGAACAAGAATAAGGCAGGGTAAAGAAAGCGGGCAGTCTCCAGGATTTTTGTGGGTTTGTGGGTGGGGATCCTATTTTTATACGCAGTGTGGTGAGGGAATAATTTACTGATGAGGTGTCAAGAGTCTCAGGGAGAAGAGTGCATTGCACATTCAATGATCAGCAAAGAGGCTGTGGTAGGAGACGTGGAGAGCAAAGAGGAGGAGTAGGAGATGAGGTCAGAGAGCTAGCTGGGGATCAGAGTACGCCCAGACCTGTAGACCACTCAGAGGAGCAAGGTTTCATGCTGAGACCCCCCAGCAGCTGCTGGAAGCTTAGAGTTGAGGGAGGCATGGTCTGATGCACACTTGTTTTCATCTTTATTGGTGTATTGCAATAACGCATCATGATGAAGTTCAAGATGATAGTAGAGACACACCTGCACGCAGCACTTGCTGAGCCCCCCTTGTACCTTCTTTCTCCCCTCCGCACCCTCCTTCTCCCCCTCCCCACACCCAACATTGAGATTGGCATTGGTAATCTTGTATATGTACATTTAAAACATATAACTCGGGAAACCTTACTGAGAACAGGTTATCATGAAGAGAGGACACACACATTCTTGAAGCGTTGGCTGTTACTACTGTATTACTATCAGCATGAAAAAAAGAAAGTAAGGACGCATTCAACACATTTTTCTTTTATGCAAAGTAAATAAAGTTGAATGGCATAATATAATGGGCTTTCTCATGAGTGAAGTTCGTTTTATTTGTTAATTTGGCAGATTGTTCCTGTTTCTTCATATTTGTTTCTCTCACAAAAATTCTAGTGAAACCAGCCAACATTGTTATAGAAGAAGTATTAATATTTCTGTGTATTTTTCCTCGTCTATTGTCAATGTCTCTGCAGATTTATGTTTCTTTTGGCAGGTGAGCTAGATAAAAAGAGATCGAATCAATTCACAGTTATATCACCCATTGTGGACTGCCAAAGTGATACCTCCCTCTCGTTTCTTTTTTTCAATTAACTTTATCCTTACCATGCAATTATTTTATGTTTTCTTTTCAGACCATTGAGATTTTACAAAGACATTCGTGATTTTAGATGTATCAACAGTGACTTCTATTCACTGAAACTAGATAGCTATCTATTTGTATTACTGTCATTTAAAATTTTAGATTTAAAACATATAATTTAGGCTCATCAGTGACAACAAAAAGGTATGCACAATTATTTGTATATTTATACAGGCAAAATCAATAAATGCCCACTCATACCTTTGTATCGTTTTATTGGTGGCTTTCTAAATACTCTCTACTGAGAATCTTCACCACAGACTCCACATTCAGGTCTATCTTCATACTGTCTGATTTATATTTTGATACAGACTCCACCCTAGCATCTTAAGTGTAGCCCAGGAAGTGAGTCACCATCCATCAATGTACTAGTAGTACAATCATGCACCACTTAAGGACAGGAATAGATTCTGAGAAATGCACCATTAACTAATTTTGTCATAGCATGAACATCATAGAGTACACTTACAAAGACCTAGATGGTAAAGCCTAAACAAACCTAGCCTACTGCTCCTGGACCCCCCAGTGCACAGCATCTTGCTGTACTGAATACGGTAGGCAATTGTAAGGCAATGACAAATATTTGTGTATCTAAGAATTTCTGGGAATGAGGATGTAGCTCAGTGACAGAGCACTTGCCTGTATGCAGGAGGCTCTGGGTACAATCAATAATTATATATAAACAGAAAGAGTACACTAAGAATATCAGGCAAGGTGCAATCCATATACTAGGCAGTATAAATTATTTTCAGTACACTTATTATGTTATGGGACCACTACTGTATATGTGATCTGTCCTTGACTGAAATGTTACTATACATGATCATATTTGAAAACATATTTATATTATCATTTATTTTAAAATAGTTTAAATTAATTATAATTTATTTATGATTATTTAATCATTATTTTAATTGTACAAATGTATAGGGTACAGTGTGATAATTGATACATGTATAAGTGTTTAATGATAAAATTTAGTTTCTAGCCGAACTCAGGTAGGACAAAGGTAATTTGTTCTTTATTGTTATACTTATATAACCAAATAATGAAAGTATTTAACTCAGAATTTATTTGGGTCACTATTTTCCAGATGATTCAATATATGGGGTTGCTTGCATTCCTTAGTAAAACAGTATAGAATATATGATGAGGAAGATGTCTACACGGTGTATGATGCAACAAACTATTCAATTAACCCAGTTCCTCTTGGGGTGCAATTTGTACATTGTGATGTATATACTGCTTTTGTGCTTTGCATGGATCTGTATGCTACATGTGCCTTGATTATGTAGTTATTTTTAAGAAAAATTAATTAGACTGAATAATAATTAAATACATTTGGAAAGATAAAATATATCCAGTAAAGAAAACTTGCAATGCTTTCTTCTTCCTCTCTCACTTCCTTCCTGATTTTCTTTCTTGTTTGCATTGTTGTTAGGCAAGATGTGTTATATTCACTCTTTATTATAAAGGATGAAAACTAAGAATATAAGTGAAAAAGAAAACTTAAGGATTGAAACTTTAGAGGTGTCTTAAGACCCAAATTTTGTATATAAAAATGTCATTTTACTTTATTTATTATTTTTTAAATTTTATTGGTGCATTTTGATCATACATCTTGATGAGATGCAGGATGGTAGAGGCATACATGCACACATCACTCACTTAGCCCTGCCCCAATTCCCACCCCATTCCTTCCCCCTTCCCTCCTTCTCATGTTCAGCATACTGATTGATTTTGATAAGTTTATGAATAGACATGATGCACATTAGAGTGTTTCCCTCTCCCCCCTTCCTTTCTCCCCTCAGTTAGTTTGCCTTCTTTACTCATCTAAGGTTTCTCCTTCTTTGTCTGGCGTCCCTCCTATGTCCTATTTTCTCCGTAGCTTCCACATATTAGGGAGAACTTTCAATTTTTCATTTTTTGTGAGGGACTAATTTCACTTAGTATAATGCTCTCCAATTCAATCCATTTCCCTGCAAATTTTGTACATCTTCATGGCTGAGTAAAATTCCATTGTGTACATATCCCATAGTTTTGTAATCCATTCATCTTTTGATGGACATCATGGCTGGTTTCATAGTTTTGCAATTGTGAATTGTGTTACTAAAACAGATACACATGCATTAGTCTGGTAATAGTTTGAAAAACTATACTCCAACAAAATGGGAAACATAGAAGAAAGTGACAAATTACTAGACATGTACAACCTTCCTAAATTGTATCAAGAAGACATAGAAAATTTAAAATGATCAGTAAGAATCAAAGAGATTAGATCAACACCTTATCTTTAAGATGGCAAACTTCCATAGAAGGCTAAACTATAATGAAATCTGCAAATTCTCATCCTATGGGGAAGATGACTGTAGCAGTGAGGGCTCCTCTTCTTAAGGATTCTCCCCAAAAAAGGATGGCAAGAACGGGGAATAGGAGAACAGCAAGAGTGGAACTCCATCTAATTAAGTGCATATGGGAAGTTTGCACCTAGAATTCTTTTAATTCTTCATCCTGTCACTTTGTATCCCAAGAGTGATCCCCAGAAAGAGCACCATAAATAAACTGGGGACATTCCTCTGCATTTTCTTACTACCTGTGTTGGCACAAGAAAGAAACAGGCAAAGTCTGCCTTTAATTTTAGGAAATAGTAGAAAACATACAAAGGAAGAGAGAAATTTTTAAAAATAGAATTTATTATTGTACACAATGGCATATTAAATCTTCTTACTATATTTTCTCTCTCTGTGTGTGTGTGTGTGTGTGTGTTTTCCTGGGGATTAAACCCAGGGACATACTATCTCTGAGATCAACCCCAACCCCTTTTATTTTTTGTCTGGTACAGTGTCTTACTAGATTGCTACAAGTGTTATTAAGTTGCTGAGGCTCGTCTTGAATCTGTGATCCTTCTGCCTCAGCCTGCCATTGACTGGGATTACAGGTGTGTGGCATCATGTCCAGTTGCTTCTTACTATTTTATTTCCATCACTCCATGGATTCCTACCTAATTTATCTGCAAAAACTCTACAGTAGCTTCTCGGTATCCACAGGGGTTGATTCCAGGACCCTGGTGGAAACCAGAATACATATATTTACCCTGTGCACATCCTCCTTTATATTTGAGCATATGTATCTCTAGTTTTGTTATAATGTAAGTGCTCTGCAAATATATTGCTTGAGGAATAATTATAAGCAAAAATAATATAGACATATTTTTTCTAAGTATTTTCCAAGTATGCTTAGTTGCATTGCCTTCATTGATGTAAGACATAGGCACATGATTTCTATCCAGCTTTGTTAGATATAAAAGTTTCTACATCTATCTTTTATAATTTGTGCCTGACCTGACTCTGGCTTGGTGGATAAGTGTGTAGGAGATTTTTATATCATTATTTTTTAGTGACACAGAAAGCTTCAGAATCACATCTATAAAAGTGATATAGGCTTCAATCATGGAGTAAAGAACAAAGAATCCTAAATAAATAATAACAATTAACACCTGGCATACAATTAAATCAAATTCAATTATCAAATATTGAATAGGAAAGATAGATTCTATATTATTTTGTGGTGCTAAACTAGCAAGATATTTTGTTTTTGTGCTACAAGCAATACTACATGACTGTTTATTTATATAAGAAAATAGTTGACTATTACTAGTGGGAACTTCTGAGGCAGACAGGTATTCTATAGGAAAGTCAGATAGACATAAGTGTTTATATAATAAATGCTGCAGTACCAAGTCTAAACACCACACATCTTTTGTAGGAGTGTGACAGGCCTCCTACAAACAACCCTGACAAGATGTTACAGATGGGCAAGGCACAGCAGAAATGTGGGTGGGATGGGCATTGAGGACGCCATTTTCAAAAGCCAACTCTGTATCTGAGAAGCAGGGCTGGCACCTGGCTGAACCTGCAGAAGTACCCACTGATCCCACAATTGGAACAGTGAGGTCTCTTTCCACCTCCATTGCCCATGGTCCAATCTCCATTCAGGTTTTTCCTTAAGCCCCTGGTGTTCCTAGTTTGTCATAACTTATCCAATGTTTCTAAAAGAGGACAATTCTGAAATGCAAGCTATTGGAAAATTAATAATGATGGATGTGGCTCTTTATTTTTACCCAGAACTCATAGAAAGTCTAAGCTACAATACAAATGGAATCCAAGTTTCAACCTACTTCTTCAGTTTTATCATTACTAACTATATCTGCTCATGCAGGGTCTCTGGGATTCACTCAGGTGCCAATAACCTGATATGCAACACCTTCTTTCTGAACATGCACTTCCAAACACTCGAAGTTATGCAAATTTTTGAAAAATAAAACTTTCAGTAAGGGACATAAAATCTTTGATATCACATATATGCATCTTTTAATCAAGTTTATTTCATCTTTATTGCAGTCTCATTGGTATATTGATTACAATTCCAAATTATAGCTGTAGGTATTCATTATTTCAGTGCAAAAAACAAAGCTTGGTAGGTGAGGAGCATTGTGCTAGGGTTTTTTTTTCTTCTTACATAACTTCATTTTATTCTTCCATGAACTTTTGAGAAAAAATATTATCAGTTCAATTGAGTTGAATAACCAGGTTTGAAAGATTAAACAATTGGCTAGATTCTTACGTCTAAAATGTGGTAATCTTAAATTTGAGATAGTTCAGTCTTGTTTCAAATATACCGTCCTCACCATCTCATTGCCATTGAATCTCTATGAAAAGAAGTGTAAGTTAAGCTAACTCTCCTGCACCTTGCTACCTTCAACATTAAGGAATATGTCAATACGTGTTTACGGTGCTCAGTGGGAGTGCCGTTGACACCAGTTAAAGCAGATGCCGTAATTTTGCCATTAACTTTCTTCTGCTTTAACCTCCCTGCTTTTTCCTTTTGCACGCACCACACCATTTATTTGCCAAGGAAAAAGCAACAGCTTTCTGAAGAAAAATCTTGGTCTTTAAAGGATCATCTGAGGAAAGAAAATGAGAAAGATTGATGCCTGTGAGTTTTATGACTGTTTTTCACTTACACTGTTTGCTTGTATTATTTTTCTTTTAAACATTTCATAGAGAGCTATTTTTTTTTACATGTGACATTTCATTGCTTGAAGACCTTAGGAAATGTGCCCTCAATTTTTAAATTATCTATATATAGGCAAAACTAAAACCCAGCATAATTTTTATAAAGTTCCTCTCTGCCATAATTTTTGATGTGAAACTCTGAATAACAGATTTTTTGGGGGGGGTGATGTCAAAAGAGAGCAGACTCTGTGTTTAGACAGTTTCTTCCTTATTTTGAGGAATTTACTCTGCTTATTTTTCTAAGAGAAGCTATGCTCAATTATTTCCAAATTGAGATTGGATCTTAATATTTGTGAACTTATCTATAATGAATTCCTTTTGTAGTGAAAATGGAATGGAATTCCATAAATGTTTGGAGAATGGCAGGAAACCAATTAAAATTTCCTTTGAATGGGAAATTGAATTTGCACCTCCAAGAAAATGCCAGTTGAAAGTGAACCCATTAATAGAATAATACCTTACTTTCATGACAAACTTCCTTCGTTTTGCGACTGAATAGAATTAGGCTAACTTAGAAATTTATGGGAATGTTGACAAAGTTGCATTATAAGTGCTAAAATAAAAATTGCCGGCAAATAACTCTCTTAGGTAAGGGTGGGCCAAAATCTTTACCATTAGCCACATGATTTGGCTTTGATAGTTTTGATAGGAAGCCAAGTCTCCATGGGTAACAATTCATAAACTTACTCTCTTCATTCTTGCATACATATTACATAGGAATACAGTGCATTTGTACTATACTACTGTCAGGTGACCTAGACCTGCTTCCTGTCTGCACAAATAATGACATAAAAAATGCCCTTTTCTCAACAGAGATACCTAGTCTACATTGGTGGAGTCTTCCATTAATGCCTTTTTTTTATTCCTGGAGTATCTATCACATGAGATGGAATCCTCCTCTAAACTTCTCAACTCCTTCCCTAAAAGAAAAATGGAAAAAAGAGGAAATTAACCTCAGCTGTGATCAGTAAAATGGTGATAGAGTTTTAAAAATACATATATTTTTAACTCATTTTTTAATTTATCAGCATGCCAATTTCCTTCTAAAATAAGTGTTTACTATTTTAATAGTCTGTATATTTTATGGCCAACAGCAGAAAATTAAGAAGCAAGAGTGCACAGTTTTAATTATATAAAGGGGAGAAAAAGCTAATTTGGTTCATTCCTTTTTTTCCCCCTGAGTTTATCACCCTTCCTTCTTTCCCTCCTCTGTCTCTCTCTCTCTCTCTCTCTCTCTCTCTCTCTCTCTCTCTCTCTCTCTCTCTCTCTCTCCTCTCTTTCTTTCTCTTTGAGGTACTAGGAATTGAATTTAGGGGCACTGTACCACTGAGCTATATCCACATGCTCTCTTTAAATTCCTGAGTCTGACCTCCAACTTGTAAACCTTCTGCTTTGGCCTCCCAAATTGGATTACAGGTAAGTGCCACCATGTCATTCCATGTCCTATTGTAGGAAGACAATAATGAATTATCTCTAAATTAAGGTTGAAAAAGTAAACATCTGTAAGAAAGCATAGAGACAAATATTTCAGGGACTTTGTGTCATACCATAATACAATTTCTGTAAGAGAACTGTTGATAAAACAAACAAAAACAGCTGTAGTGTATCCTGTGGGTAGAAAGTGCAGTTGGCAGAACCTGCTTTACTCCAGAAGCCTTGTCTTACTTCCAGGTTAGTTTTTTATTCTAAATTCTTTTGTGAGAGTGGAAAACTTCCTTAGCCTATTCATTTTGTTCATCTCTAAAATGAGAAGAACCAGAGTATGTCTTGGTAATATTTTTCTAATGTTTTCAGATTAGTTTAAAATAACAGTGATGATCAAAATAACAGTAATAGTTGTAATCGACTGTAGAGGAGTTACACAGTGTGTCCAGGGCTATGAATTTGCACAGATGGGCTACGTTTAAGGCCCACGCCAACTCAATGAGATAAATAATATTATCATTTTCATTTCACAGGGCAGGAACCTGAGGAAAAATGAGTTCCAAGATTAGATAGCTAGTGGCAACCCAATCAAAAATTTCAATGGACAAAAACCAGAAAACTTTACTGATCCTTTTAGCTTTATTAAATTTTAAAGAGGTTGCCTCCCTTATCTGTGGGTTCTGTATCAGCATATTCAAACAACGACGGATCAAAATAGCTTTTTTAAGAATCCAGAATGTTCCAAAAAGCAAAACTTGCATTTGCCATGTGCTGAGCATGATGCTGAATTAATCTGAAGGGCTGAGGTGTGGGTGAGCTCTGCTGCAATCTCCTAGCATTCCACAGATCCTTAGTTTCTCTCCAGGACTTGTTTTGGCATTATATCTTGTTTTTTACTCACATGTCATTTGTCTGCAGTAAAAAGAGGCCTGTGTTAGTACTGTCTGTACTATATTTATACAGAATTTATTTTCTCATTATTCTCAATGCAATGCACTATAACCACCGTTTAGTTAGTGTTTCTATTCTGTGAAGCACTGTAAGGAATCTAGAGAGATTTGAATGATACAGGAAAATGTGCGTATGCTATACACAAATGCTGCGCCATTTTTTACATAAGAAACTTGAAGATCTTCAGATGTCCACATCTGTGTGGATTGCTGGAGTCAATTTCCCTCAAATATTGAAAGACAACTTTATCTGAGGTCCAAAATATAAATGAATAAAAGAGTTCATAACAAATATTTACGTATGTCTCATAAGCGTAAATACTCATATAAGTGATTATATATATGTATATATATATATATATATATATATAAAGATTTAATGAGATTATTTGAGTCTGTAGGTGATGGATATTTTCATAAATTTTGGAATAAAATTTAATTTGTTTTCTTTTTTGATGATACTGAGGCTTTAACCCAGGGGATTTCTACCTCTGAGATAGAGCCTCAGATCTATTGTATAATTATTATTTTGAAACAGTCTCTCATTAAGTTGCCCAGGCTGGCCTTGAACCTATGACCCCAAATACTGGGAATCCAGGCACGTGCCTCTGCATCTGGCTTAAAATTTAAATATTAAATATTAAAGTGTTGAAATTAATTTTATTTCTTTTTAACTAGAGTTAGAACTTCAAGGATATCATTGACCAAGTGTAGTAAGTAGAGTCACCTCCTATTTTTGCCATTACCTTCAGTCACTTAGTAATAAATTAAAACAATTTCTGAGCTTTGAACTATGCTGAAATCCTAAATATTTTACGAAAAAAAGTAAGACTTTATCGGAGACTTCATATCTTATTTTAAAAGCACAATGAATTTCAGACTACTAAAATAATATTTACTTTTGAATGAAAATAACTGGTAACTTATTAAAATATTTTTATTAGCCAAATATGTTAACGGTTTCCCAAGCACAACATTGAGCTTTACAAGAATTTCCAGCTCTTCTTCATATTTTAGGATTAATATTATGATAAAAAAATTCCATAATCATTTTTAAAACTATAAATAATAATTGGTACTTCTATTCCAAAGTATTTAAAAATAGCAACTCAAAAATTATATCCAAACAAAAACAAGCAAAATTTACAAAAGATCTAACCAAAATGATTTCAAAATTATGTGTTCACATTCTCTGTACTTATGAGATTTCAAATTACATAAGTTTTGCTTATATTCCCTGCACTATAAAAACAATATACATCTAATACTTCTGAGATAATTGGTTACATTAATAACTACATAAAAATTATATAAATAGTAAATAATTGTTTTTTTCTTTTTTTTACAGTATTAGGGATTGAACCCAGGGGCATTCTACCTCTGAGCTACACCTCCCGCCTCATTTATTATTCTTTATTTTTGAAACAGGGTCTCACTAAGTTGTGGAGGGCCTCACTAAGTAGCTGAGCCTGGCCACAAACCTGCAATTTTCCTGTCTTAGCCTCCCAAGTACTGGGATTATAATTGTGCACCACTACGGCTGGCAAAAATCTTTTTTTTTATTTAATTTTTTTTTTTTTTTTGTACTGAGGATTGCACCCCGAGGTATTCTATCTCCAAGCTACACTCCCAACTTGATTTTATTTCTTATTTGGAAACAGGGTCTTATTAGGTTGCTGAGAGCCTCACTAAGTTGCTGAGGCTGATTTTGAACCTGCAATTCTCCTGTCTCAGCTTCCAAAGTACAGGAATTACAAGAGTGGGCCACCATGCCCAGTTGCAAATGGATTTAAAAAGTTGTCAAGGACACACACATTATGTGTGTACTAATACACACACACACACACACACACACACACACACACACACACACATTCTCCAAAGAAACTTACATGTGAAGTAAGCAAAATCAAGAATAATCACAATAATAAAGAAAGGAACCAACATTCTAGATATCAAAAGGCACCTAGAGACACATTTTATAGGGAATGGTGTCCAGAGGAGAATTAGTGAATAAATATTTAACAGTTAACTAAAACATGGAAGCTAATTTATAAACAGCAGTCAATTCTGCAAGAATCTATGCATCTTGGGAAAGGGAAACAAACAGTAACCATTGTTGAGAAATTCTGAATTCCTGTTCAATAATTTGTTTTTCAGCTTTAAATATCTTAAGAATTGGTTCTTTTCTATTTGCAATGCATGCCACCAAGTTTTCTTAATATCTATAGGTCATTCATCATTAATACAGTCCCCCAATTTCTTTTTATCCAGAAAAAGCAGAGAGTCATATTGCAGAAAGGGTGACAGGTCCCTGTACTGTTTGCACGAGGGCACAGGTACCTGCCTTCAAAGTGCCCCATGAGATAAAGACAGAATTCCCTCTGACTTGTCAGCCCTCCTCTGATCATAGGTGGGGCCACTCTGAACTGTTCTAATTTATACCCTGCTGTCATTTCACATTTAAATTTTGTAGGCTAGCTGGGCATGTCATTGCAATACTTGGGAGTCTGAGACTCCCTAGGATTACAGGTTCGTGGCCAGCCTCAGCAACTTAGTGAGGCCCTCCGCAACTTGGTGAGACCCTGTTTCAAAATAAAGGATAAAAAATAGGGCTGGGGGTATAGATTGGAGGTAGAATGCCCCTGGGTTCAATCCCCAGTACCGAAAAAAAAAAAAAGAATGCCTAGCCAGGCATGGTAGTGCATGCCTATAATCCCACTACTTGAGAGACCGAGACAGGAGGATTACAGGTTTGAAGACAACCTTAGCAAACTTAGTGAAACCTTGTTTCAAACTAAAAAGTAAAATAAGGATTGGGAATGGGGATATAGCTCAGAGGTATAACACCTGGGTTCAATCCCTAGTACCATCCCCCCAAATAAAAAGATTGCTTTGGTAAATATTCTATAGCTATATGGTTATATAATTGATGAATCCACGTTTTCTTGAAAACAAAATTGGATTGGTAGTATAATATTCCAAAATGGATTTACTATGATTCCAGATTTTTTATTATTATGCATTTATATCTTTATCAATCCTTACTAAAAAAAAATAAGAAATATTTCTATCATACATTTTTTTCAATCTAGTATCTGACCATTCTTAGGGTGGATTATGAGAAAGTTAAAATACTGGATCAACAGGTTCAAGAGCCAGGTGCAGTGGTACATACCTGTAATTGCAGTATTTGAGAGGCTGAGACAGGAGGAACGAAGGTTAGAGGTCAGCCTCAGCAATTTAGCAAGACCTTCAAAATAAAAACATACATAGAGTGATGGTGCACGATAGTAATCCCAGTACTTCGGAGGCTGAGATTGGAGGATCACAGATTCATGGCCAACCTCAGCCACTTAGTGAGGTACTCTGCAACTTAGTGAGACCCTGTTTCAAAAGAAAGAATAAAAAATAGGGTATACTCGGAGGTAGAATGTCTCTGGGTTCAATTCCTCAGTTTTGCAATAAATAAATAAATAAATAAATAAATAAATAAATAAATAAATAAATAAATAAATAAACAAATTTTGTATGCTAGGTGTTTTGTATTATCTTTTGTTGTGACTGCAAGTTGTAAAATTAAATGCTTCCAAGTTGCCAATAGGTATATCCTAAGAATAAGAATGCTGCTACATAGAAGGCCAAGGAGAAGTCCAGATGCCCCTTTCCCATACTGCAAATGCACGCTGTGTTACCTTTGAACTGCAATAAATTTGCCAGAATAAGATGTATCCAGCACACTACATGTTTATTTTTAATATCTTTCCTTGCCCTGTTGTTGCATAGTCAGAACATTAAACATAAAATGTGGGAGGAAGGCATTTTTGTAGTTGTGTTTGCAACTTTCTGGTTACAATTTCTATTCTGTAAAACACTCTATAAAGACTGGAAGCAGGTATTATGAAATTTTAAATGTTCATAATTTCCTTACCCTTTTACATGGCTGGATTTTGTAACCTTTCATAAATAACCAATTAAATTGTATTTAGACAGCAGGATAAAAAATATGTATATATATATCAACAGCCATAACTTAAGCTAAAATTTATTTTCTAAGTAAACCACACCTAAAGAAGACAGTGCCTTGATATCATTGAATTACATGTATTTAGATGTAGACTTTGAAAGGCAGCCAAGACAGTGTGGGAAATCTTTCCACTAATAAACAAACAGGATACTGAAAGCTCAGTCAACTAACGGTGCTCTTCCTTTAAGGTGAGGTTTTAACAGATACTTTTCAGTATATCGACTTTCAGATTTTAATGCTTTTAGTTCAGAGTGTTCACATGATGGCGCCGAAAGGCAGGATGAGGTAAAAATAAAACGCCAGCACACCAGAGCACCTAAGTTATTCAGCTCTGGAGCTTCTACTTAGTTTGACTGGGCTCCCCCAGTCCCCATCACACACTCCTAACAATGTAAATCATTCTCTAAATGAGACGATTCCCTAGCTCTCTCTCAATCATTCTCCGAATGAGACTGCCCCCCCTTCTCCCTTCTCCTTTTTGCCTAAGTACAGTGTATTTTAATCCGGTTGTTCATACCTTTATGCAGGATGCAGGACAAGCAATAAACTACAATTAAATGCAGGTGCTTTAAGAAAAACAGTGCCCCTGTTCTTCCTAATGACTTGGAGTAATTTAAAAAAAAAAAAAATGTAAAACCTACATCTATACTGCCTGCTTAGTGAAGCATGAGATCTTTCCCTGGGCAGGAAAACAAAGGTCTGATTTCTACTAAAGATGTCATTACCTCCTTTAAAAAGGGTCTTCTTATTAATTGGTTGGGTAAGGAGAAAAGTAAACAGTCTTGGGAAAGCATAATTAGTTGATTGAGGGGAAGAGAAAGAGAAAGAGAGACGGAGACAGAGACAAAAAGAGAAGAAGGAAGCAGGCGGCATGGAAGGAATGGAGGGAG
Organism: Graphiurus murinus; assembly: GCA_004027655.1. Taxonomy (NCBI): domain Eukaryota; kingdom Metazoa; phylum Chordata; class Mammalia; order Rodentia; family Gliridae; genus Graphiurus; species Graphiurus murinus. The sequence goes on along the minus strand of PVLC010000189.1, from coordinate 195,507 downwards.
AGGAGAGAAGAAGACAACAAAATAATATCTATCACAATATTTGCTCCAAATACTATTAACCCCTAAAATTTCACAGTACTGGGCTCATGCTACCTAAACAAAGGAAAAATGTATTTCTTACACAGTATTTTGTTGATTGAAGTGAAATTATTAAATGCCTATTACTGTCTCCTGTAACAAAACTGTTTCACTATGTTGTATTTTAATTATTCTGCATCTCTACACAAGCATTGTAGTACTTTGCAATATTTGCATACACTGACACTACATGTAAACATTAAATATAATTTTATAAATACCCCAAGTAAATAATGTAACACATACTCAAAAAATCAATTTAAAAAAATCAACCTAACCTATATTTTTATATCCACAAGAAGTACCTATTTAAAATAATCATCAAGTAAGTGATATTTATAAAAAGTCACTTAACAGTCACTTAAACATTTGTTTTTTTTTTTTTTTTTTGAAGTACTGGGGATTGAACTCAGGGGTATTCTACCTCCGAGCTACACCCCCAGCCCTATTTTTTATTCTTTATTTTGAAACCGAGTCTCACTAAGTTTCGGAGTGCCTCACTAGGCACCTGAGGCTGGCCTCGAAACCAGATCCTCCAGTCTCAGTCTCCCAAATGCTGGGATTACAAGTGTGGGCCACCATGCCCGGCTCAAACATTTGGTTTTTAAGCCAGGTGTAGTGGAGCCTGCCTTTCCCAGCACTTGGGAGGCTGAGACAGGAGGATTGCAGTTTGGAGACCAGCCTCAACAACTTGGTAAGGACCTCAGCAAAATAAAAATAAAATAAAATAATAAAATAGGGCTGAGGGTGTAGCTCAAAGTTAGAACCCCCTCTGGGTTTAGACCCCGTCACCACACACACACACACACACACACACACACACACACACAATTTGACTTTTGACTAAAACCAGCCATTCATAACACATGTGAAGAGAGGAAGAAAGGAACAACACAGCATTGTAAAAGACCATGGTTTCACTTGACCTTGACCGAGTTCTTCCTTCCTTCACCCTGACTGAGAGAAAGGGACATGTAAGCACTAACCCCATGGTTCATTAGAATATCTGCTTGTACATTAACGTACGCAGAATTACAAAGCGTGTTCCTGGTGTCTACAGTTTTTTGCAGTTCTTAAACCTGGTGAAACAGTTTGTTGTAGCTGGTACTGCAGTGAAGCCAACTCTAAGAGCTTGATATCACATGTCTCCCCTGTTCCCCTTTTTAAAATTTTACTCTTGAATCCAAGGTTCAGCCAAGTATGTTCTGTGCTATTTTATCTATTTTTTCAAGCCACAGAAGGCCTGTTTTTTATTTGTTATAGTGGTTTCATCTACGGTTTCATTCGATAAAAAGTATTCAGCTGCTGGGTAAGAAAATATGAAAGTCACAGCTTTTAACAAATTTGAACGAAGCAAATATATGTTAATATGAATTCAGAAATGAATAAATCTGATTTAGGAAAAATAGGTAATGTTTCTGATCTTACTAATATTAGGGTCTAGGGTTTTCAGGGTCTAGTAATACAGGAAGAGTTCAGGCAACGGATATAATAAAGAAACTAAAGGACAAAGAGGGGCCTGGTTGTGTACCAACAGGACTCTTCATCTGTGTGAAGGAGGCCCGCCGTGACAATGGACCCCTCAATGAGGGGGCTGTAAGAATCAAGCTGTAGTCTTGCTGCTCCAACTGTGCTTGCAGCTGAAGCTTAGCTTTAATCCTCTCTTTTCTCATTGCCCAGCCTGGATTTCTTTTACCTTCGGCAGCAGTATATATGGTCAGTCAGCAATAAGATGGGGCGGTCCATCACAGGATCTGAGACCTTAGTCACTTTGGCCCCAGTTGTTTAGCATCTCCAGATGTGGACGTACCCAGAAGTGTTCCATGGATCTTCCAGGTTCCAGGCTCTTTTCCTCTGCCTCAATTGTATAGCAATGACTACAGCTTTTCCTGATGATCCGTGTTATGATTTCTAGCCAGGAAAGTAGCCCCTTCCTCTGCCTGTGAGATCATCTTCCGAGGAGTACAAAGAGAGCCCTGGACGGTGGCAGCGTCGCATCTGTGAGATGCCAGGTGTTACTTGGCAGAAGTATTTCCTCTTTTCTCTCCTTGAGTTCAATCCTTTAATCCGGTATTTCAGGATGGAATGAATAACTTGTGGTCTATAGACGGATTATTGGGATTGATGGTAAAAAGGACTGATTTCATCTCCACCTTTGTTTTCTGACCCTTCACTTGTAGCTACCCTGTTTGTAGTACAGCATAGTGTAATATTGATATATTTCACTGAATTGAACATGTCATTTTTTTCCTCAGGCATTTTTAACTGCATTGACAAAAAATAAAATAAAATTTCCAATTAAAATATTAAAGTTCTTCATATCACATATACTTTTTAAACATTAGTTTACTAATATTAGTTACTACTCAAGGAGCTATTTTAATAATATTGGATTGTGCCAGCAGAACCAGTTGCTTGATCTTACAAATGCAAACAAATTAATCCTTAGATTTCCAATGATTCTATATAGACAATATCTGGTAAGAAACTTGAGGAAAGAGTTGTAACAGTTATATCTACATGCTAACTACGTCTTTCATCATTAGAGAGTTACCTCTTGATGATGTAAATTATTTTCATTTTAAACTACCCTATTCTTATATTCACAACATAAACAACTCTAGTGCCAAATGAAGAATTAGTCATATATACTCTGACTAGATGAACTGAATGTGAGTCATACATTTCCTATGAGAGTCATACTCTGACTAATAATAATTGGTCATGTATACTCTGACCTATAGCTGACCTGAATGGGAGAGGCTTGAGCAAAGGGTTTGAGCAGATATGACAGAGGTAATAAAGAATAACATGAAGCCGGGCGTGGTGGCACACGCTTGTAATCCCAGCATTCGAGAGGCTGAGACCTGAGGATCCGGGTTCGCGGCCAGCCTCAGCTACCTAGTGAGGCACTCCGCAACTTAGTGAGACTCGGTTTCAAAATAAAGAATAAAAAATAGGGCTGGGGGTGTAGCTCGGAGGTAGAATGCCCCTGAGTTCAATCCCCAGTACCACAAAAAAAAAAGAATAACATGAAATGGTTCAATAAAATACGAGACATCCTACAGAAACTTTAGTACTATGTTTTAAAGTTTGGTCTGTTAATTTGCAATTGTGTTTTAGGGGAATAATACATTCTACTTTCTTCTTATTACCTTAGAGCAGACAGAATTTATACAAAACTTTTGACAAATTATCAATACAGAGAAATACATTTACATAATACAGATTAGTAAAGAATAGTTTGGATAGTGCAAACTCATGGTCCAAACCAGATGAATTCAAACACTGGAAACTACAGCTGACCACTCTAGCTACTTGCTTCAATTAACAATACATCAATTTTATTATGTGAATATCATGATAGTAATGACACACGCTCTTCTCGTTTCAGTCTGCTATAGCCAAATGCCATCATTTGCTAAACACATTGATTTCTCACTTGTCTGGAGGCTGGCAAATCCAAGAGCAAAGCATTTGCCAACAGAGTGTCTGGTGAGAGCCTTTGTCCTGGTCTGCAGATGCCTACCTTATTATACCCTCACAAGCCCAATGAGAAATCACCTCTTTCTGTCCGGGGCCTAGCCCAACTGGAAAGACCCCGCCTCTAGATGGCACCTGGCAGAGTGCCAGAAGTGGCTGCAGGTGGTATCATTCTAGGGCTGCGCCACGCCAGAGCGCATGCACCAGCACGCCCGGCTCGTGGCCGGCCCAGGTGAGAGCTGTATGAGACGCCTCGTGGCTTAGGCCCTGTGTGGCTTTAAGAGCCTCGGCCTCTCGCATGTGAAAGAGAGGCTGGTTGGGTTGTTGCTGGAGTGGGTTGCTGGAGAAGTTCTGGGAGGAAAGGTTGTTGGTCGCTAGTGGAAGGTGGATTGCTGGAGAGAGGGGTTATTGGGAGTCTGTTGGAAAGGCACTATTTGGAGAGACGACTTCTGTGCTGTGTTTGTTACTGCTTGTGTAGTGCCCTCCATCCCAGAGAGAGAGGTATAATAAAGAGAGGTTTGAATCAGCAACATTCAGGCAGCGTCTTTATTGGGGCCTCATGGTTGAGGGTTCAGCCTGGGGTTCCCGATACTTTCCTGTTTCCTCTTCTAAGAGCACTAATCTCATTCATGAAGAATCCACTCTCATGACCTTCCAAAGAACTCCTCCCCCCCCCCCCCATCTCTTAATTTCACTGCATTGGGGATAAAGATTTCAACAAATGGAATCTTTTGGAGAGACAGGACTATTGTAATATTTTACATGCAAGAGGTATTTGATAACATTGAGAAAACAGTCTGGCGGTCAATAAATACTGAGTAAATGTCAGCTTTTGTTGTTGTCTTTGTCCTCTTCATTGAAGTGCACTTCTGTAAGAGAGGAGGGAGCCAGGTAAGAAAATGGCATTGTGAGAGTTTCCCTGCCCGATGTTGTTAGTATATTAAAATAAACAATGGACTAATGTTCACATTTCAATCTCTCTTTGTCATTCCTTTTCTCTCTTCTTATCTGATTATCAATTGCTTGCATTCATAAGAAATATGTTCTTTTCTCCCTGCATTGATGCCATAAAATTATTGACAACCTAACTCTAATATCCAAACATATAACAAGTAGAAGCAAATTTTTACTGTGTTTTATTTCTAATACTTAATGCAAAATACAGCTCAAACACATTCATTGATATTGTGAAGCAAGGAAAATAGTAGATGATTTGTGACATCCAAGAAAAAAGTGGGGCAAAGCATATTCAAGAAATGAAATATTCTGGGTTCTGCCTCGTCAGTTATTTCTGATAGTCTGTACCAGTTTGTCAGAATCCAGAATCTGTAAATATGAATAACATAGAGACGTCTCTTGGCATGGGGTTTCTTGTAACATATTATTTCCTGTTATTATGCGGAAGTCTCCATTTTGGTCATTGCTTTTATGCTTAACAGAACTTGGAACATTTGGGGTTAGAATTTCCCATGGTCATACTAACTCTTGAGTGTTCTTAATATTTTCCTCAATGCTCTCCAGCAATGTTCTTTCTCTCTGTGTTGTATTACACTCTCATCATCTCAAATGGCAACTAAATGTGTCTCTAACTGATGAAATAGACTCGACCTTGATCTTCACTCCACAATCATTTGGAAAGTTGAGTCAGTTCCTAAAACTGATAGAGGTGGCATCACTAGAGGAAACCCCTGCTTTGCATTCTCAAACGTCTGCTCTTCTGGTCTGTACTCTATTTCTATACTCTCTCACAGATTTTTAGCTGAATCAGTGATCCTATAAGGAACTGCATATCTTTAGTACTTATAGTCATTTTCCATATGAGAACTTTAGAGTCAAACGACCTCAAGAGTGAATACAACCAAACTTATAAAGAGGAGATAATAGTAATTCTATACAAACTCTTCCAGAAATTTAAACATATGGACCATTTCTTGCATCTCTTTATAAGGAGAGGAATACCATGATAAGACCTTAAATTTATCATAGCTGCAGGATACAAAATCACATCAAAGTTAGTAGCATTGCTATATGACAATAGTAAATTATCTGCATAGAAACCAGAAAAAATAGCTCTATTTTGATAGCTAGAAAAAATAAAGAAATACCTAGGAATAAATTGAACCAAAAGGGTACAAAATATTTTTTACTAAAAATTGTAAGACATTGATGAAATAAATTGAAGAGGACACACAAAAAAGGAAAGAGATCTCATGTTCATGAATCAAAAGAAGCAATATTGTTAAAATATCCGTAGTACCCAGAGCAATCTACAGATTCAGTGGAATTCCTAACAAGATACAAATGGCATTCTTCAAAAGACTAGAAAAAAACAAACTCATGGAGATCAGTGTGGAGGTTTCTCAAAAAACTGAATGGAACCACCATGTGACTCGGCTGTTTCACTCCTAAATATCTTCCCGAAAGAATTACAGTCAGAATACTATAGTGATACATGCATACCCAATGCTAATTTCAGCACAATTCACAAGAGCCACACTTTGGAACTAAAACAGGTGTTTATTAATAGATGAATGGACAAAGAGGATGTAGTACATACGCACAATAGGATTATATTCAGTCATAAAGAAAAAAATGTAATTTTTAGGAAAATGAATGGAACTAGAGAATGAGTTCCATTCTGAGATCAGCCAGATTCAGACAATCAAGGATCTTGCTTTCTCTCACATGTGGTAGCTAGGGAGAAAATGGGAAACAAACAGGATTCCCAGTCGTGTGTGTGTGTGTGTGTGTCAAAAAATCCAATTGTAAGATATAAATATATGTCATTCACCATATGTCAATATAGCTGTTAGAAAATTTCAGTTTGAATCCAGGCGTGGTGGCACATGCTTGTAATCTCAGTACTTGGGAGCCTGAAACTGAGGATCCGAGTTTGAGGCCAGCCTTAGTGGCGTAGTGAGGCACTCCGCAACTAGTAAGACCCTGTTTCAAAATAAAGAATAAAACATAGGACTGGGGGTGTAGTTTGGAGGTAGAATGCCTCTGGGTTCCATCCCCAGTATCACAAAAAAAAAAAAAAAAAAAAAAGATAATTACAGCTTTGGAAGTGCTAGCATTTTATTATTTTTTCCCTTACCTTTACATGGAGCAATAATCTGCCTGTATTATTTATAAAAACTGGTCGTACAAATTCTAATGTTCCTGCATACAAAGATTGCTATTTTCATTTTGAATGCTTAGGAACTCCAATCCCAAATAACTCACAGCACAGGCCTAGTATGTTTAGTTTAATTCAACTGAATCCAAGGGAGTAAAATTCTCAAATTTCTCTAGGTAATTTCCTCTTTGTCATCATGTTTATAATTCTCCTGACTACTTCATTTATTACCCAAAGTGAGAATTAAAAAGATCTTATTAAGGATGTCACATTAGAAATATACAAAGAATAGTGTTTCAAAGTTGCTTGTTGTGAAATGATTTCCATGAGTTCTCCTAAATTCTGCTTTAGCATTTCATGTAATTTAAAACTGCATAGTATCCATCAAATCTAAAAGTTTTAATTTCCTGATTGAAGAGGTATCCTCTAGATCCTGCTCGTAACTTTCATATTTAACCAACACACAATTTGCCCTAATTTTGTCAGAATTTAATTTAATCACTTTATGTGCAACATTTAAATATTTTTGATCTTTGATTCAGAATTCATTTCTTTCCAATTTATAAATATGTTTATTGCAGAAATGAAGTTTAGTTTCATTTATATTAACCACTTATACCTCAATATTCTTGTTAAATACAAAATGTCAATAATATTAATTCAAACTATGTTTTTTTTTGTTTTTACTGTATCTACTTATTAGTCTTTTCACATCTTTAACATTCATATCACATGTATATTTAGCTTTTATGTCATATAATTATTTTACACAGATGCTGGGAATTCAGCTACTTTTCTGGATGTTTTAATTTGTACATAAAAATGTATGCTAATGGATAAACTCATTGATTTACTTGAGAAAAAATGATGTGGGGAACATACCTTTTAAATTCTCAGAATTCAAAGTTGAAAAGACACAGACATACACACATTGAATGTGGAACATTTTATTAAGGTTGGACATATTTCCAAATTCGTTTTTAAAATCCAGACTGCTATCCCAACTTCCACTCAAGTTCAACTATTCAATCAATGTTATGTATGCTGGATCACAAAAGTTTTCCTAGATGTTATATATCTTGTATTAATCAAATATTAATACAATAATTAAAAACCTATAATTAATTCTTCCATTCTCTAAACAGAACTGATGTTTCTGGTTTTCCTTCTTATATTACCAAAATTATGGAATGCCAATACCGAAGTCCATCATATGCAGTTAATTAAGTTTTAATGTGTATAATACATGCATTTTGAATTTTTGAAACATAGAATTTCAACTAAGATTTGCAAATGTATATTCATTGATAGTTTGGGATAATTCCCTAAAATGGAATATAATATTTAGTATGTTATAAAATTAGAATCACCAAAGACAAAAGCTTAATACCTGCCTATTCAGTTAATTTGAAATTTTATCATAGAATTTAAAGGCCAGAAACATATGATATTTTAAAATGCAGAAGTTTCTTTCCTGAAAGCATTTAGATCTTTGAAAATGTCTGATTTTCAAAAAACAGTGCCTAGAAGATATAAGAAACACTAGACTGAAAGATATATTTGCAAATCACACTGATGCTGGTACCTTCTCATTTCACTATTAGATTAATTCTTCATTTTCTTAGCACTTTTCAACTTCTCCGTAGTTTAATGCTTTGTTCTGTATGACTATTATTTTGTCCTACTGTTAGAATATTGGCTTTTTTAAATTCAAAGATCTTTCTTTACCTGACTGATACATTCCAAATATCGATGAGAGAGCTTAACATTCTACACATTAATTAACTTTTTGTTGGGTGAATGAATAAGTAGAGAAAAATTATGAGAATATATTATAATAATAAAATTCACAACAATTAATTTTATTGCAACAGGCAATTATCAAAACAAAATAAGTGCTAACGCAGATTTTAGGAAAAACTTTGGAGTTGAGAATGATGCTTTTGTGGAAAAAAGCAAAGTAACAGAAATTATAAAAAAAATCTTTGATTATGGAGATATTAAGGAGGATCCAGTTTTCTTATTCTGTATATCTTTATTCGTGGTCCTGCTCTTTGGAAGCAGATGTGATCAGAGAGTTTCATTGCCATTGGGCAAGAAATAAGTGTGAGAAACTGGTGCATTTTAACTCCATTTGGTCGATAATCACGTTGAACCTTGGAGCTCAGAGGAGCAGATCCCTGGGGGGAATGAGTACTGGTTTAGTGATCTGAAACAAATTCCTGCACTTGAGCTTGAAGTAGTTTTATTGCTCTCTCCCAGCTTCGTCAATGTTCCAGGCCTAAAAGACTTCAACAAATTCCCAGAATAATATGTGAACACATATAAACGGACTTGATAAGGACTTATGATGGATTTCAGAGTTAGTTCAATCGACAACCTTGTCATGAATCACTGGAGAGATATATGTGCTTAGACATAAGATGCCAACTAAAATTATATTTGAAATGTGAAACAAAAGAAAATATTAATTGGCTGGGGAGATCCATTTTATTATACTGACAATTATATGTCATTCTATTTTTTCTTCTCCATTCCACAAAAATACATCATGAATACATTTACATGTGATAAGGATAGAATAGAGTGAATTGCAATAAGATAGCCAGATGAATTGTGCTCATATCAAATGTGGAAAATAGCATCCTTAATCACACATTGAGTCCATTTAATGAGAACAGCTGGCAAGAAGACAATTTTTTTGTTGTTGTATAAAATTCTAAAGATTTTACCAATGTGACATTTTGGAATATCTACTAACGACTCAACTTAGAAAATAATTGGGAATAAGAAATATGTCAACATGAAGGTTGGTAGAGATTTAAAATGGAAAGAGTGGTATGGATTTTTTTAAAACCTATTATTTCATATTATCTGATGAACCCACTAATAAAAGAGGTATCTCTCATCTAGATAGTTTCAAAGACTATTTAATTTTTCAAAGTCAGCTTGATATGTTGATAATTGTCTGTGGCATGTCGGAACCCCATATGGGTTTCATCTCGTAATAGGGCAGACATCTTAGATCCAGACATCCGCAGAAGCACTTGTCAGGTACATGCTGCTTGGTGGCTGCCATTCTTACCCATCTGCCATGGTGGCATACTGCCCAATCTTCATTGGAGATATTTCTCTGGGACTTGAATAATTATTTCTCTTACTTTTTAATCTTTAAAGTGACTTAATATTCACACATTTGACAATTAGCTACCTTGAAAATGTTAAACACTTTGAAAGCAAACACAAGGTCCATGGTATCAAACGGTACCCACCTTTATTTACAAATATCACAAAATGGCTAGTGGATGCAATTTCAATAGTGAGTACCCTACAGTCTGTCGTCGTTGTTGGTATAGTTGAGATTATGTGGTGATGGTTCCTTCTTGTATGCATCTTCTCCTGGGAAAATGCTGTGGGACAATTGATTCAGGGCCTATCACGTGGTAATCTTTTGACACATCTTCACAGATGATAAACATCTTAGACATGCAGTTACCACTGTTTTTAAGGATATTCAAAGAAACTTACTTGTTCTGAAATTATGAAAATTGTCCTTTCACAGATGTGTGTACGTCGCTGTGTGGGTAATTTTGGTGGAGCAGGGTGAGTGCAGAGAAAACAGAAACAATATGAACTTTTTTACATCCCTGAGTAATTCAAACTATACTAAAATATTAATTTTCTGTGCGAGTGGGTGTGAATGCAATTTTTCTGCAAACTATTTATTCCTGATGACAGCATGAGTCTCTTTCGCATGTCTGGATGTCATTGTTTACTACAGTGAAGTAAGCTGATGTGTTAGTCCCACAGTTTAGCTTTGTTGCTTCTTCCTGGATAGGCTTGGGGCGACCCCGTTCAGTGATATCCAGCACTCTAGCTCTACCGACGGATCTTGTAGAAACACCACCACGGCCAGCGCTACTGAGGAAACAGAAAAGTCAGTCTCTGCACTGAAATGGAGAAGCTGTTCTCCTATTCATCGGAAAGAGGTGGGAGATCATCGTTAATTTTAGTTCACTTTTTTTTTTTTAACTTTTAAGTCACTTCTTGACACTTCTTGAGATTATAGGAATTATTATATCAGCAGGTCTGAGGTACTGAAGCATGCAGTTACATGCAGGGAGAAATCAAGCAGTTGAACCATTAAAATTAATGCAAATCGCCTGTTTCTATTTAAGAAAGAAAAGAGGGGTAATCTTGAAGAACTACCCATTGTGTAATAGAATTCTCTATGAACTACTCTTAAAATTATACATCATCTTAATCAACAGCAATTACATTGTTTTGAAATATCAATTTTCTTTGCCTGCCTATTAATTCATAATAAAGCAGCTATAAAAATATCACCCCCAATTTATAAATTTAATTTTATTACCACTTTTCTATCAGTACAAGGATTTGTTTTTAGCCTATTTTCCAGGAGGCCAAAAGGAATGTTGGAAATTTATTTGTTTATGCTTGTGATTCAGAGCTATAAATAATATAACCCTCACGGACTAGAAAAAAAAAAATGCACTAAAGATCTTTTGAAGAATGACTCCCCCTCTTCTTGAATGCCTGCTGCAAAGAGATTGACCCTACCTTCGGAAATGGCTTCTGTATATCTAACTTAAATCTTTACTGCACAAACCATTTCTTACTGGGTTTTACTCTCAATCCGGAATAAAGAAAAGCTGCTGTATATTTATTCTAAAACATGCTAAATCGCTTTTATATCACTGCTAAGAATCATCTTACATTTACAGAACAAAATAACCTCTGTTCTTTTCTTAAAATAAGGAAGTGAAGCCACTTTATAAATTTCTTAGCCTATTTTAAGCTTACAGAATCATTATGGCAAAGATACTATCAGGAAGGCGTAAGCAATCCTTAGAAAAGTCTCACACACTTGTGACTGACTTTTATCAACATCTGATTATGCAACTAAAACCCCCAAGACGTTCTTTGAATAGCAATTTTTAACGTCTGCAATCATTTTGATTCTGGCTTGGGGAACCCTCGTTGGACCAATGAGTCAGCCAGTGTTAGGGAGAGTTTGCACATGCATGACATCTGAATAATCTCTGACACTAAAAAGCACAAGCAGAATGGCTCCTTGAATGAGCTCAGGAAACACAGCCTCTCCCAGGCTTGAGCAGTGGCTGATGTTATTGCTCTCTTTCCCTTGCAAAATAATTATCTGGAGCAGATAAGATCACAAACCTGCTAATACCACAAGGCCCTTGCCGCTAATCTGATCTTATCTGTAACTGACTGATCACTTTCTGCCTGGAAGTATCTGCACTTGTGCACTTCTTCCTTTTTTTTTTTTCTTTCCTTTAACTGATTCTAAGGTGAGAAGGAAATGTAATATGCCACAGTAGTAAAATGAGCTTTTACTCTTTGTTGTTGTTAAATATTTCCGCACAGAGCTTGTGTTTACCTCGTGGGATTGTTGCCAAAGGCAAAGGTTCAGTTCCATGATACTGAAATATATCATCATGTTTTAGCATAATTGTATTTCTAATGGGCTTTCAGAGAAAGGAATGCGTAAGTGCCAATTACAGCGTGGTACAAATAAAAGTATGATCATGTGTTCTGGAACAATCTGCATTATGGCAATAGAGTCGCATTATGCTCAGTTATTCTATTTTCTCTATTTGAATCTCCTTGTCAACAAACACATTTTTTTTTTTTATGGAAGGCCCCAAATGTGATGTGATTTGACTGCTGTAAAAATAATAATTTTGTTGTCATTATAAACAGAGATGGGAAATTACATATTGCATATATACATTCTATAAACACAATATATAGATCTAAAATAGTCTCCCACCTCTCTCACCTCTCCGGATATTGTATTTCTTTTTTGTTTGTTTGTTTTGTGTTTTTTTTAGTACTGGAGATCGAACCCAAGAGCATAGTACCTCTGAGCTACACCCCAGCCTGATTTTATTTTTATTTTTGAACAGTGTCTCGCTAGGTTGATGAGAGTCTCATGACTTGCAGAAGCTGTCCTTGAACCTGTAATCCTCCTGTCTCAGTCTCCCAAGTACTAGGATTACAGCCATGCACTACCATGTCTGGCTGGACATAGTATTTCAATAGCTCAATCACTGCATTTCAAATCAGAAGACACCTAAGAATAATTCAGCTAAGTTAATATGTAACATGAGAAAATGATGCTCTGAAGACACAGCAAAACAAAAACAAAAAAACTAAAATAATAACTTGGAAAGGAATGTAAAGAAAAGACAAAGGCACTAATCTTAAATACAGATTATTTCTGCTGTTTAAAGAGAAAAAACTGACTCATGTTCAAATTAATATTACATCTATAGGTGAACAAACAAACTTATTGTTTATTTTCTTTACGTAAGCTGTCTAAAAGGAGCTCAGGGCTGTGTGTGGTAAATTCTAGGGGATGCTTGGACTCATGCAAAGCATATTCCCTCATTTTGAAAAGTCAGAAATAGTTCTGTTACTGTTGTTGTTGCTTATTTTTTACCAAGTCACAATCTATTTGACAATATGGCAGCACTCGACACAAAGAGGGCCTTATTAGTTCAAGTATCCAGGTTAAAGGGAGACAGTCCTTGACATGTGTGGAATAAAATGACCACTGCACTTGGAGTTTTGCCCTTGAGCAACAAATTTAAAATATGGCAAGGAGGAAGGGATGATCTTTTTCAAATTACAGATTACTGATTTTAGGAGAAAATAATAATTTTTTCAAGATTTTTATACTTTTGCAGTTTATTTATATATACATGTATATAAGCTAGGTAAATATATAACATGAGAAAACGATGCTAAGGCACAGTAAAACAAAAACGAAGAAAAAAAACCTCAAATAATAACTTAGAAATAAATGTAAAGAAAAGACAAAGGCACCAACCTAAAATACATACATAATACATACATAGATGTATATATGAAGCTTTTAACAATTCCAAAGATTAAACAAACAAGGGTAAAAATAAAAAAATAACAGCCCATTTCATTAAAACAGCTCAAATAGTATTTATTTTGTTAATTTATTTACTGTGATACTGGGGTTTGAATCCTGGGGTGTTCTACTCTGAACTATACGCCCAGCCCTTTTTAGATTTTTAATTTTGAAACAGGGTCTCACTTAGTTGCTGACAGTCTTGCTATGTTGCTGAGGCTGGCCTCAAACCTGGAATCCTCCTGTCTCGGGATCCCAAGTACTGGGATTACAAGTGATGCTCATCTCAAGTATTATATACGTGTGTGTGGTGGTGGTGGTACTAAGGATTGAAACATAGGGGCATTCTACCTCCAAGCTACACTCTAGTCATTTTTATTTTATTTCATTTTTTTATTTTGAATCAGAGTCTTGCTAGATTGCTGAGACTCTTTCTAAATTGTTGAGGCTATACTCGAACCTGTGATCCTCCTGTCTCATCCTCCAAAATATTAGAATTACAGGCCTGTGCCATCATGCCCAGCTCAAACAGTATATACTTTAAAGAAAATATATTTTTGAATAAACACAGCCATAATCACAAATAATTTTTAAAAAATCTAAGAAAAAGACCCATACACTAACCTAAAGAAAAAAAAAATGAGAATACAAATATTCCAAGAACTGCCATAAAATATTTATAGGAGAAATTAGATCACTGTGTGGAAGAGAAGGGAGATAATAAAAATTAGAGAGACAGCCTCATATGGAATAAAACATAAAAGTTTACCCAGAGTTGAAAATTTTGGAAAATTTTAATTGAAATTTTCTGTTGGATATTGAAAAAGTAATTATCAGTCACTTTAATGACTTCAATGGTCAACCATCTTACTGATGGATTACGCTCAGCAACTGGTTATGTTCTCTGCAACTTAGTAAGACCCTGTTTTAAAATGAAAAATAAAATAGGGCTGGGAGTATTAGCTTGGAGGTAGACTGCCCCTGGGTTCAATCCTCAGCACCTCAAAAGAAACAAAACAAACAAAAATAACTTTTTCTATTTCACTGCATCTATGGTGGCTTTATTAATATTTTAATTAATTTTAGTTTTAACTACATACATTAGAGATGCTATTTGTGCATCCAGGTATTTGGTAAATGATAAATTTCAAGCAAAAAATGTTTTCAATAAAAATATTTTTGTAATTATAGACACATGTGGAAACTATATTTATAATTGAATATTGGTGTGTACATGTACTTAAACATTGTGGGCACAAACTAAACAATAGTCAAAAGGAAAAAAAAATACTCTCCCTCTTGTTTTCCCCAAATGCAAACGTGTTTTCTTATAGATTAAATTGCTTGTTGTAAAAATTAAACACCCTTGATTTCAGACACTAGAGTGTAGAGTATCATCTTAATATTTCCATATTTCTTTTGATACTAATAATTAATTGGAAAACATCATTAACATTAAAATTCTTTCTGTGGATTTTCTGTGAGTGCAATTCTGTCTAAGTATTAATTGTGCACTTTCCCCAAAGCAGACAATCCATCTTGTTAGTTCTTTGATCATATTGTGAAAGCATAATTATATCGGCTACATTCTCAGTTGGCATTAAAACGGTCTATTAAGTGTGCCTAGCAAAATGTCATCCTTTCTGAATTATATACTGAAATAAAGTCCCCTAAAAACTTCAGAGCAATGTTGTATTCCTGCCCACCCATCTGTCTGCAGAAATGAAAACCTAGAGATAGATTTTGTAATTGGTGAAGATATGTTCTCCACGTGGAATCTTCGCAATCCGCAGGCCATCTGATTATCAACCTGTTTAAACTGTCTCTAATCATCAAGGCTTAATGTCTCCTCCAGATTATCACATTTCTTCTTCAGTAATGTCTCAGGAAAAACTTCTCAGATTTCTTATTTCATTAGCACCCGTTAACTGTGATCACATCTGAATTTTTCACAAGGCCTTTGCAGCCTGGCCTTCTTCCTGCTTGATCAGATTCCGGGGCTTGGCCTCCACTACCTTGTTCATCTCCTCCACAGGGAATATTCACCTACAACTTTCTAAGTGTTTTCCTTCTGACTGACAATTGCTCCTGCATTCTTCCCACTTGTTCAGTACCTTTTAATATCTAAAGGCTTAGTCTAAGTATTCTAGTAGTCTTTGCTTTTGAATTCACTTGAAGAACTTTCTCTTCCTTGAGGTTGACAGTATCTATGGCTAGTTTCTGTGTGCAAATTGACAATATGGCATTAGTAGTAACTCTCATCTGCTGGCAGTCAAAGATGCAGTTATATTTAAATATATTAAATGACATTTAAAGATTGAATAGTTATTGCCATTAAATAATAATTTGTATATTAAAAATAAAAGAAAAATTGACAAATATAATTAACATTTTTAATTCACATAAAATCTACAAATAAAGAAATAATAATGCCTAATAAGTAAATATTAAAGAATCTACATTAGTTAATTCACAGAATGAGAATTTTAAAATAAAAATATTTAAACACTTTATCATAAATACAAAGAAAACTTTGACAGTATTGACATTATAACTTTTCAAGAAGCAAATTGGTTTTCTTTAGCAATTATAAAGAATAGTGAAAAGAGATGGAAGCTGTGACATAGTGCTGGTGCAATCAGAAACTAAAAAGTAACCTGGCATGTGGAAGAAGCAAAAATTGACATTCTAGTATTTGGGGACTGAACCTACGGTCATTCTACCCTTTTAATTTTTTATTTTGAAACAGAGTCTTGACATTAATTTTGAAACAGAGTTGCACTAAGTTGCTGAGTGTCTTTCTAAATTTCTGAGGCTGGCCTGTGATCCTCCTATGTTAGCCTCCCAAATACTGAGATTAAGGGGATATGCCACCAGGCCTGGAAAAATTAGCACATTTTCTAATTCTGAGATAAGCTTTGATTTCAGAGTATTTATATGTATTTTACTTGTATACTGGATTTTCTTAGCTAATAATTTCTTTTGCATGTTTTTATTTAGCCAATTCTAAAACTTATTTTTCTGCAACTTTTCCAACTAACAGCATAAAATTAATTAGGAAGCTTTCTAATTATTCCTGTTCTTTAATGTACTTTACATAACATTGAAGATATCTGTTTATTAAGGTTTGGCTGAAGTTACCTGAAAGCCCATTAAAGTTTAATGAGGAGTTTAGAATCAGAAATTTAAATATGTGTTTTGCTGTTCTTTTATTGGCATTTTATATTTTCTTGACTTACATTTTTCAATATATATTTTCTTTGGATTTAATCAGTGCTAATCATAATCTTAAAAAACACAATTCTAGGAAGGAAGATGGCACACAGAGGAAAACAGCAGGTTTCAATTGCTCTGAGACTTGGAACTCAAGCATTGGGAAGACTGCTTCTTGACAAGGGAAGAAAAGCAGCAAAAAACTCAACAAAACAACAAAAGCTGAAATGCAGGAGAATCAAAGCCAGAAAAGAGAGCAGGAGACTGTAAAGAACCCACATATCTCACCTGGTGAACAGAGAACAGTGGCACTGGCAGAGCCATCTTGACCAGGACACTCCCAGAGGCAGGGAGGCCAGGGGCCCAGCAGGATTCTATTCAATCAGCTGTAGGCTGGGAACACAACACTCTCTTCACCAGCAGAGTTTGTGCCTGGCTTGTATGCATCTAGTGTCTGTTAGTCCCTCATGGGACTATAACAAGCGGATCAGGAACAGTCTCCCAGGGCTCATCAAAGATCAGTGAACTGGGCACCAAGCTCAGAACAGAGAAGTAGCCAGCTTTACTGAGCCTCAGCCCACTGGATATGGAGGCTGGAGGTCAGCACTCTGTAGTATCAGGGGCTCACCATCAGCAGAACAGCAGTGGTGTATACGGAGCACTAAATCCCAAACAGCAGGCTGTAGGCTCTGAGCAGATCAATATAGCCTCTGGCCCAGTGGAATTTTGGCCTGGAGAGCACAGCAACCTGCAGCCAATCAGAGGCTTTTGTTTACCTGCACTAAGAGCTATATCTAGTTAAAGAGGCTCTTGAGTACAAACTCAGAAGTTTGATTATATGAGCTAGATTTGTAGAAGCAAATATATACCTATGGCACAGACTTTATTATAAAAGAATAATGAATAAACAGAGGACTCACACACAAAGAAGAAGAAGATCCCAAGACAACAAAAACACAAACCTAAGAATTCAGAAAATCTGAAAATGAGGAACAGCAAGAAAACAATAAGTGCCCACAACTCAACAACAAGGGAGATTACTAATACTGACCTGTAGGAAATGGAAGAAGGAGAATTCCAAATTCTGATCTTCAATATGATGAAAGGACTCAAAGAAAGTGTACAAGAAATGAAGGAGGAAAATGAGGCTCTTAAAAGAAACAAGAAACAAGCTTAAACAAAATGAAAGAGTCATTAAATAAGTTAAAGGCTTCAATAGAAATCAATTCTGGCAGGCTAGACCACATGGAAAACAGGGTCTCACTCATAGAAGACAGTTCATTCAAACCTGAAAAAATAGTCAACAATATACAGAAGACATTACAACAACACAACCTAAACATCCAAGAAATATGAGACAATACAATACATCCTAACATACAGATAAAAGATATTTAGGAAGGTCTAGAAGCACAAACCCAGGGTATCAGAAACCTCTTTGGAGAATTTTTCAAACATAGAAAAAGATTTGGACATCCACATATAAGAGACATAGAAAACATCGCTAAGGCAAGATGAAAAAAGGATCTCCCCTACACACATACACACATGCCATGTAATAATCAAAACGACTAACATAAAGGCCAAAGAAAGGCTTTTTAAAGCAGTAAGAACAATAGAATTGAGTGACATTCAGGAACAAAAAAATACAAATCACTCCAGACTTCTCAACTCAAGACATGAATACCAGGAGGGACTGGTATGATGTACTCTAGATACTGGAAGAAAACAACTTAAAACCAAGACTTCTATATCCAGCACAATTATCACTCAAAATTGATGGAGAAATAAAAATGTTGCAAAACAAGAAGAAACTTAAAGAAATCATGACTACCAAACCAGCACTACTTAAAGAAATGAAGCACAAAGAAGAAGAAGAAGAAGAAAAAAAGCAAATTCCAGAACCAGAGAAGAGGTGAATCCCACCAAGTGGGCAACTAAGCAAAAGAGAAATAACACTACAGCAAACATAAAATAGAACTCAAAATGACAGAAAACAAAAATCAAACTCAATAACTCAATAATAACATTGAATGTTAAAGGTCTTAACTTCTAAATTAAAAGACATAGACTGGCAATGTGGACTAAAAGGCATAATCTGCTGAGCATGGTGGAACATGCTTGTAATCCTAGTACTTGGGAGGCTGAGACAAGAAGATCACAGGTTCAAAGCCAGTTTCAGCAATTTATCAAGGCTCTCAGCATCCTAGTGAGACCTGGTTTCCAAATAAAAAATAAAATTGGCCTCAGGATTTAGCTTTGAGTTAGAGTGCTTCTGTGTTCCATCCTCAGTGCCAAAAATTAAAAAAAAAAGTAAGTAAAAATAAAAATAATCCATCTGTATGCTGCTTGCAAGAAACTCACCTCACAGCAAAGATATCCATATGTAAAGAGTGAAAGAATGGAAAAAATATATGTCATGCAAATGGAGACTGAAAACAAACAGGTGTAGCAACACTTATATCTGACAAAAAACACTTTAAGTTAAAACACATCAGAAGAGACAAAGCGAGCCACTTCCTATTAATAAAATGAACAATCCAACAAGAAGATATAAATTTAGTAAACAGTTATGCCCCATATGTGGGTGCAGTCATACTTGTAAAACAAAGTCTTCAGGACATCAGGTCTCAAATAGTCCCAAATATAATAATATTGGGAGACTTAAACACAACACTCATACAACTGGATCAATCTTACAGACAAAAGATGAGTAAAGATGCTTCAGACCTAAAGAACAGTATAAACCAAAACGACCTAATAAACATATACAGAATATTTCAACCAGCAACAGCTGAATACATTCTTCACAGCTGCCTATGAAACCTTTTCCAAAATATAATACAAAGCAAGCACCAGCAAATTCAAAAGATATAATTCCCTGCATCTTCTCAGATCACAACAGAATAAAGTAGAAATTAACAACAGGAAGATTAAAAGAAATTTCATAAATACATGGAGATTGAATGCTATACTCTTGAATGAGGACTGGATCAGAAGAAAAATAAGGGGAGAAATAACCATAAATCCACTGAAAAAAAAATCCTGAAAACAGTTCCACTCACAATATCACCCCCCAAAAATAAAATACTTAGAGATAACCCTAACCAAGGAGGTAAAAGACCTTTATAAGGAAAACTATAAAAAGTTGAAAAAAGAAATTGATGAAGACCTTAGAAGATGGAAAGATCTTCCATGCTCTTAGATAGGCAGAATAAATATCATCAAATGGTCATCTTACAAAAAGTGATCTACAGGTTTAATGCAATACCCATTAAATTACCAAGGTCACTCTTCACAGACAGAGAAAAATCAGTCCTTAAATTTATTTGGAACAAAAAAATCCCAGAATAGTGAAAGTAGTTCTTAGCAACAAGAACCATGCAGGAGGTATCACAATACCTGACTTTAAACTCTACTACAAAGCCACAGTAATAAAAACAGCATGGTATTGGCACAAAAACAGACACATAGACCAATGGAGCAGAATAGAAGACTCAGAAACAGATCTACAGACTTACAGTCAACTGATTTTTGACAAAGGAGCCAAAAACATACACTGAAAAAAGATAGCCTCTTGAACAAATGGTGTTGACAAAACTGGTTAACCATATGCAGGAAAATGGAAATAAACCCCACTTTCTCACCCTGCACAAGAGTCAACTCAAGGTGGATCAAAGACCTGGAAGTCAGGCCAGAGACCTTGCAGCTACTTGAAGAAGGCATAGGGCCAAGACTTCAACACATAGCCACAGGTAAAAACTTTCTCAACAAGACTTCAAATGCACAAGCAACTCAAAGGAAGATTAATAGAAGAGATTGCATTAAACTGAAGAGCTTCTGTGCAGCAAAGGAAACTATCAAGAAGCTCAACAGAGAGCTCACAGAGTGGGAGAAAATTTCTGCCAGCTACTCTTCTGATATAGGACTAATATCTAGAATATACAGAGAACTCAAAAAACTCATGGCTAAGAAAACAAATAACCCAATCAAAAAATGGGCAAAGAATCTAAACAGACACTTCACAAAAGAAATAGAAATCGCCAATAAATGTATGAGGAAATGTTGAACATCATTAGCAATCAGAGAGATGCAAATCAAAACTACCTTGAGAGTTCACCTAACCCCAATCAGAATGGCAACCATCAAAAACATGAACAACAACAAATGCTGGTGAGGGTGTGGAGAAGTGGAAACTCTAATACATTGTTGGTGGGATTGCAAATTGGTACAACCACTTTGGAAAACAGTATGGAGGATCTTCAGATGAATGGGAAGGAACCTATCATATGATCTAGCAATACCACTTCTGGATATCTACCCAAAAGAATAGAAACCAAACTATCAGACCGACACATATGTACCTATGTTTATAGCTGCACAATTCACAATTGCCAAACTATGGAACCAGTCAAGACGTCCATCAACAGATGAATGTATTACAAAACTATGGGATATGTACACAATGGAATTTTACTCAGCCATAAAGAAGAACAAAGTTGTGATATTTGCAGGGAAATGGATGGAACAAGAAAACATTGTGTTAAGTGAGATTAGTCAGTCACAAAACGTAAAAAATTGGATGTTCTTCCTAATATGTGGAAGCTATGGAGAAAATGGGACATATGAGAGACTCTAGAAAAAGGAGAAACCTAAGATGAGCAAAGAAGGTGACTTAAACGAAGATGATGGGGGGAGCACCCTAATGCACAGGATGCACTTTCACAAACATATCAAAGTCAATCACTATTCTGAAACTGAGTAGGAAGGAGGGAGAGGGAGTGGGGTGGGAATTGGGGAACAGTTCAATGAGAAATGTGTACATGTATGCCTTTATCAGCTTGTACCTAACAAAGATGTGTGATTACAATGCACCAATTAAAAAATAAAATTTAAAAAAATAGACACCACATACCAAAATCTATGGGACACTTGGATGGTGATGTTAAGGGGAATTTATTATACTGAGTGCCCACATAAGAAAAACAGAGAGTCACCAAAGAAATGATCTAATGACATACCTCAAGGACCTATAAAAACAGGGATAGTCTAATCACAATGCCAGCAGAAGGAAGGAAATAATTCAAATCAGAGCAGAAATCAATGAAATAGAAAACAAAAAAAAACAATACAAATGATCAACAAAGCAAAGAGCTGGTTCTTTGGAAAGATTAAGAAGATTGACAAACCCTTAGCCAACCTAACCAAAAGAGAGAATCAACCCAAATTATTAAAATCAGAAATGTAAAAAGAGACATGACCACAGTGTGGGAAATCAGAGGATCATCAGAAACTACTTTGAAAATTTACATTCCAATAAACTGAAAAAACATGGAAGAAGTTGACAGATTTCTAGACACATGTGATCTATCTAAATTGAACTAAGAGAATATAGAAAACATAAACTGACCAATAGCAATAAAAAAAACAACAACAATAAAGCACCTTTCCTCAACGAAAAGCTCAGAGATTTCCAGTTGAATTCTACAAAACTTTCACAGAAGAACTACACCCAATACTTCATAATTTATTCTGTGAAATGAAGAATTCTTCCAAACTTCTTATATGAGGCAAGTATCACAATAATATTAAAACTAAATAAAAACACCTCAAGAAAAGAATATTATGGAGCAATATCATTGATGAACATAGATGTAAAATTTCTAAATACTCCCATGTGCATTCAAACAACTTCAAGAAAATTGTACACCATGACCAAGTTGGTTTAATGCCAGGAAAACAAGGCTGGTTCAACATATGCAAACCAATACTTGTTATTTATCACATAAATGGAACTAAGGACAAAAATAACATGATCATCTCAATAGATGCTGAATAAGTATTTGACAAAATCCAACACCCATTGATGTTAAAAACACTGTAGAAAATTGAAATAGAAGGAAAGTACCTTAACATCATTAAGACAATGTACAGTAAACTCAAAGCCAACATCATATTAAATGAGGAAAATCTGTGAGAATTCACTTTAAAATCAGCAACAAGACAAGGATGTTCATTAT
Source organism: Graphiurus murinus (assembly GCA_004027655.1). NCBI lineage: Eukaryota > Metazoa > Chordata > Mammalia > Rodentia > Gliridae > Graphiurus > Graphiurus murinus. The sequence goes on along the minus strand of PVLC010000189.1, from coordinate 172,667 downwards.
CACGACTCCTTTTCAATATAGTCCTTGAGACTCTTGCCAGAACAATAAGACAAGAGAAGGATACCAAATGAATTCAAATAGAGAAAGAAGAATTAAAATTACTTTATTTGTTGATGACATGATCTCATATCTGGAAGACCCAAGAAACTCAATCAAAAGACTACTAGAGCTGGTTATCAAATTTACAAAAGTAGCCAAATACAAATTAAAAAAAAAAAAAAAGAAAAAACATTAGCTGTTCTATATGGCAACCATGATTGCTCTGAGAAAGTAACCTAGAAAAATTTTCTCTTGCAATAATTTCAAAACAAATAATATACCTAGAAATAAGTCTAACCAAGGAGATAAAAGACCTCTACAATAAAAAATATAAAACTCTAAAGAAAGAAATTGAAGAACTCAGAAGATGGAAAGATATTCCTTGTTCTTTGATAGGCAGAATAAATATTATCCAAATGGCCATTCTACCAAAAGTAATCTACAGAGTTAATGCAATCTCTATCAAAATATAAATTGCATTGTTTTTAGACCTAGAAAAATTAGTCATAAATTTTATATGGAGAAACAAAAGACCTACAATAGCCAAAGCAATTCTCATCAATAAGAACCACACATAAGGCATCACAATTCCTGACCTCAAATTTTATTACAGAGTTACAGTAATAAAATCATCATGGTACTGGCATAAAAAAAGACATAGAGACTAAAGAACAGAATAGAAGATACAGAAACAAATCTACACACTTACAGCCAATTGATTTTTGACAAAGGAGACAGCCTCTTCAACAAATGTTGTTGAAAAAAACTAGTTATACATTTGAAGACAAATGAAACTAAATCCTTACCTCTCACCCCACATGGGAGTCAAGTTTAGATGAATCAAAGAAAGTTAGACCAGCGATGGTGAAGCTACTAAAGGAGGGCATAGGTCCAATACTCAAACATACAGGCACAGGTAGAAACTTTCTCAACAAGCCGGGCGTGGTGGCGCACGCTTGTAATCCCAGCATTCGGGAGGCTGAGACCGGATGATCCGGGTTCGCGGCCAGCTTCAGCTACCTAGTGAGGCACTCCGCAACTTAGTGAGACTCGGTTTCAAAATAAAGAATAAAAAATAGGGCTGGGGGTATAGCTCAGAGGTAGAATGCCCCTGAGTTCAATCCCCAGTACTGCCAAAAAAAAAAAAAAAAAAAAAAAAAAAGAAACTTTCTCAACAAGACCCTCAAAGTTCAGGAAATTAAAACAAAAATTACTAAATGGGATAGCATTAAACTAAAAAGTTTCTGCACATCAAAGGAAACCATAAAGAGTCTAAAGAGAAAGTCTATTGGAGAAGATCTTTGCCAGCTATTCCTCTGATCGAGAACTGATATATAGAATAGAAAGAATTTAAAAGACATTACACTAAAAAAAACTACCCAATCAATAAATGGGCAACTGAATTGAATAGACACCTCACAAAAGAAGAGATACAAATGGACAATAGATACAAGAAAAAATGTTCAACATCATTAGCAATAAGATGCAAATCAAAAGTACATGGAGATTTCATAGTAATTTAATCAGAATGACAATCATAAAAAAAAGTCAAAAAACACTAAGCATTGGTGAGGATGTTAGGAAATAGGAACTCTTCTACACAATTGGTGGGATTGCAAACTAGTTCAGCCACTATGGAGATCAGTGTGAAGATTCCCCAGAAATCTGGGAATGTGTCCACCAAATGATCTTCTTGTACCAATCCTGGTCTCTTTCCAAATAGGTTGAAACCAGAGAACTACAGTAATAGATGAATACCTGTGTTCATAGTTGCACAATTCACAATAGCCAAATTAGGAACCAACCCAGATGTCTGTCAACAGATAAATGGATTACAAAACTATGGGAAATATACACAACGGAATTCTACTCTGCAATAAAGAAAAATAAAACAATGTCATTTGATTGAAAATGGAAGGACCTGGAGAACATTATGTTAAATGAGATGAGCCAGACACAGAAAGTGAAGGTTCATATGTTTTTTGTAATATGCACAAGCTGGGGAGTCACTGGGATATCAGAGGAACTTCTGACAATGGAGTAGAGCCAGAGAGATGGCCTAGGAGAAGGGGAGGGGGAATACTGAGGTTCATTCATGGAAATACTAGCATCTACTATGTATACATAAGGGAATATACCAATATCCATCTCAGTACTCTGTAATGGGAAGGGGTACAGAAATTTGGAGGCCACCAAGTGCTGTGTGCCTGTGTGTCACTGTCAACCTGATTTACATTATGATGTGAGACTATAGTGCACCAATAAAAGCACATTATAGGAAAAGAAAGAAAATAACTAATTTAAAAATTATTATATCCCATGTGATGTGAGGAATAGACCCCAAGTTAGATAATCATTTTTTGAGATTTAGTCCTTATATATGAGTGAATAATAAAACAAATCCCTTAAAAGTAATAAACAAAAACAAAAAACGTATGTCAAATAAGATATATAGATATCAAATTGAAAGGCAACAAAAGAAGTAACAATGAATATTTAGTTTGATTGAATGTCTTTCTGCAGCTACTATCTAATTTCCCTGTCATGTCTTGTATGGATAATAGTTTGAAATCTCAATCTCAACTTGTTTTCTTCTCTAACCATTCAAGTTGCATTCCAATTATAATCAAACAATTCTAGCAGTAATTCTAGTCCCTTAAAAACTCTACTTCTCTTGCTACTTTTTAAAGGGAATACCTAATTTTTAGCCCCTCTCTGCTAAGCTGGATTTTATATTAATCTGTTCATTCTCAGAACCAAATATATAGACAGTTGTGTAACTGTTCTGGTCAACTGATTATACGAAAATAGAATAAGTGTAATTTTCATTCCATTTTCTTAAAATAAAGTAACATGTCTTACATTTTCCACTCCCCAAATATTAACTGGAATGTAGGTATGATGGAACAAACTGTTAGTCATTTCAGAACACACGTTGGAAGCCTGCATTGGGGCTTTCAGATCCACAGGTAGAGCTTTGTCAACCGATTTTATGAGACTTCAATTGTCAACCCTGACCCTGTTACAGGAGTGGATATGTTGGTTGAGATTCTCCAGAGAAACAGCCAATAGTATACACAGATATGGATGATATAGATAGAGATACAGATAGAGCTAGAGATTTCAGATATCTTCATGTATACAAATATAGATACAAATACAGACATAGAGATATAGCTAGCTAGCTATATATGCATTCATAAAAGGTGATTTACTATGGGAAATGGCTGACACAGTTATGGAGGCAGAAGTATCACAATATTCTGTCTGCAAGCTGGAGAAGATAAACCCATGGTGTAAGCCAGTCTGTCTCTCAAGGCCCAGGAGGGTCATCAAGGAAAGGAATCAGGGACATAACTCCCAGTCCAGGGGAGGGATGGACCCCCTGTCTTTAGTTTGAAGGCCTGAAAACTAGGAATCCCAATGTGTATAGGCAGAAGTAGATGAAAGAAGAGAGTAAATTCACTCTTCTTTCCCCTTTTTATTTTCTGTGTAGGCCTTCAACAGACTGACTGATGCCTGATCACATTAGTCAGGGTGGATCTTCTTTTATTCATTCATTTTGTAAATTCATATGCTGACATCTGGAATCACCTTCACAACCATACAGAAAAATAATGTTTTACCAGATATCTGGGCATTCATTAACGATGTCCAGCAGACACATAAAATTAACCATTAAAGTAGGCAATACTTTGAAATTGCTTTTGGTTATTGATATGTCAATATGATTGCTAAAACACAGAATATCCTAATTCATATATCAATGGCCAGAAATTTTTAAAACCATACAAATTATCTTTGTGCTTTTTATGAGTTGTAAGCCTTACTTGATAATTTGATTGTTACGTATTATTTATTTAAAATACTTATATTAATATTTCCCTCCTATCTTACTAATAGTATATGAACATGAGTTTCACATGCTGACTTGATTAAGTTATAATACTCAATTATGTAACTCCACACTAATATATACGTGCTATCATGATGATTTGTAGACATAGTTATTTACAAGTTTGATTCTAAGTAAAATAGATTATCCTCAATAAAATCATTAACTTCTTAAACATTTTCACAAGTACACTAATCTTTAGTTATCCAATACACTGTTTTAGGTACTTTTGGCCAGCATTAGCCTCATTCCAGAAATACTCATATTTACAGGATCAATAATGGAATGAACATGAGCTAAGACACATAGTATAAAACCAATAGCAATTTTAGTTTTAAAATCCTACTCACATGTTTTCATACTTTTTTGTATTGCTACTATGTTGCTTTTTTATTATATATATTTTTAATATATATATATATATACTTATATATTTATATATATATTCCAATATTCCAAGAAGACTCAGTGATCTTAGTTATATACTGCAATTTTTCCCTCTTTGGATCAACAATGCCTTTCATGTTATTTATTTTTATTTAAGTATTTTATTTTACCCATCTTGGTTGCTTCTTGGCTTTTGATTCTTCATAATTTCCAACCTACTCCTATCATTGAATCTTACACCATCAAACTGCACCACCCATTGCAACCACTTTTCACAACTGTTTAGAGATTTCCGGATAACTTCCTCTTTTGTTAAGCACAAACTCAGTCTCCAAGACTAAGCATAGTATAGGTCTTAATAATTTTCTTGTATCTATAAGAAATGTTTGATATTTAGGCATCTTCATTACTTGGCAACCCTTACCCTGTGGTCATGTTTCAACAAAATTTCAGATATTTATACCTATGAACATGTACTAGATTTCATCACTACAAAAAGAGGCATTTCTACATTTTCCATGTGAATTCCTAGTGTCTAAACCTTACATTTTTCTTAGCACATTTCAGATTATCTCACTAAACCACAAATCTCACTGACCTGACCACCTCCATACTGTATCTCATTCTGTGGTTCTCTCTTATTTTCCAATATAATCATTTTTGTAGCCCTAAACCCAGGTGCATATCTTCCTTATCATAATAACTGAATGACAAAAAGCTACTTAAATCCATACCTGGTCCATTGCATGACCTAATGTTGCATACAGACAGTGATGAATTAAAAATATCAGTCTTCTGAGAGATTTCATTTAAAATTTATGAAAATGGGCTTTCATGGTCTGGAGGGTACAGCTCATTGGTAGAATGCTTGCCTAGCATATGTGAAGCCCTGGATTTAATCATCAATGCCAGAAAAAATATAAAATAATATAAAATGTTGATTTTTTTTTAGTACAGAGGATTGAACTAAGGGGCATTATACTTCCAAGCTACACCCTCAGCCCTATTTTATTTTTATTTTGAAACAGAGTCTCCCTAGGTTGATGAGAGTCTCACTACTTGTCGAGGCTGTCCTCAAACCTGTGATTCTGTGGTCTCAGCCTCCCACATACTGAGATTACAGACATGCTACCACATCCAGCTCAATAAAAAAGATTTTTAATACTGCTCTATAATCCCACCATGTTTATTTAATCTGCATTGTTCACTACTATTCTGAGATTATTTTATATCTTTAAATCTTTCATTCAAGTTCAAAGATCTTCTTTTTTTAATCACAGCTGATAAATATACTCTTCTCCTTTCACTTAGAAGATAAGGTAATCAGAAGAGAATGTTCAGAAAGTTCCCTCCAATCAGGGGTACTCACATGTGTCAATGTGCCTGCCCTCGCATAGCCTCACTCATATCACCTTCATATTTCTTCTGAATTACGGTCAAACACATCAGATAAATATTCCAAATTCTTATTGAAAGTTAAGCATTTTTTTCTCATCATTTCTGCATCATTAATATCTTCTCCCTATTGGCTTATTCCCAGCAGCATATAACCATCCTGAATTGGCTCCCATCTTTAAAGCAAAATAAAATCTAACTTTCACTTCCTTTTTTATCTCCCTACTGCCACCATCCATTAATTATAATGCTCAATTTATTTCCCTTAAATTATCACTTACATAATTATTCAGTTTCTTTTTCCTTAAAATTGTATTGATGATTTCTATGATACCATTCTTTTTTTTTTTTTGGAACCAGGGGGCATTCTACCTCCATGCTACAGCCCCAGCCCCAGCCCTAGTTTTTATTCTTTATTTTGAAACCGAGTCTCACTAAGTTGCGGAGTGCCTCACTAGGTAGCTGAGGCTGGCCTCGAACCTAGATCCTCCAGTCTCAACCTCCCAAATGCTAGGATTACAAGCGTGCGCCATATGCCCAGCTTGATACCATTTTTCATTATAAAGTTTTGTTATTGCTTATATCTTCTAAGAATTATTGACTTATGTACTTAAAATACTTTTATTAGTGCATTATAGTCTCACATCCTAATGTAGATAATGGTGATAGTGACATACATGCACACAGCATTTGGCGAATTTCCCCCCGGCTCCCTCTCCACTACCTCTGCCCTTCCCTATGTAAGGTTCTGAGATTGGCGTTGGTATTCTCACTTATATACATGATATCAATGGAAGTGTCTCTTTCATTAATTTTCCCTCTCCCCTGGCTCCTACCTTCTCCAAATCACCTCCCTGGCTCCACTGGAGTTTCTCCTCCATTATCTAAAGTTCATCTTATATTCCAATTACTCCTTAGCTTCCACATATGAGAGAAAACACATGACACTTCACATTCTGTGACTGGCCAGTCTCACTTAACAAAATGTTCTCCAGGTCCAACCATTTTTCTGCAAATGTCATAATTTTGTTCTTCTTTATTGCTGAGTAGAATTTCATTGTGTATGTATCCCATGGTTTTATAATTCATTCTTCTGCTGATAGATACCTTGGATGGTTTCATAATTTGGATTACTTTAATTTTTAAATGTTCCCGCATCTCAAAACTCAGTCTTCAATGGACTAGATGAAATGAAATTCACTTAAACTGGGGAGAACAATTATTTTTCTTTAGTATTTTGATTCTAACATTAATCTCATTCAAAAACATGTTCACAGACACACCCAGAAATAGTACAACCAAATATTGGGGCACCCTGCATCTCTCCCAAGTTGTCACACAACATTAACCATCACAAATCTATCCTGTGTTCACTTGTCGCACACACATCTACTCTCCAAACAAAGACAATTACAAGGTCATAATTCTGCCCAACATGATACAACTACCCCAAGTGCAATTGAAAGTACACTAAACTCTTCCTTAGAGGAAAAATTAGTCTTTTGGTGATGTTCAGTTTTCTCTGTGATACCTCATATGCTATGATAAGAAGTTAACAACATATAAGTATGATGATATAAATTCAAGTGAAATACGTCTTATATTACATGCTAAGGGAGGAGAAAATAAAGGTAATCTCTATATTAAAATTCACACACACACACACAAAAACAAACAAAAAACAAACAAACAAACTACATTCAGAACAAAATAAGGAATGCTGATGTCATTATAATCCTTACTTTTGTAAGGTCACTTGGTCAGGAGTTGTTATTTCCAAGAACTCTCTTTCACTGCCCATTGTCTAATTACCTTTCCCCTCAATGACACCTCAGCTCTTCAAGGGTCTCTATCTAGAAAAGTGACCAAAATTAAAGGGTCCAGGCCATAAATAGTTCTGCTTAGTTTAGGTCACTATAATTTTTTCACTGACTTAATCACAGGTCATGGGAATTCTAAGGGATGTCCCAGGAATTCTCCTCATTCCAGAGGTACTCTTCCTCCACAGGGGATCAGAAACCCAGCTTCCCTTGGCAGTCAATATCTACTGTTAGTCCATCATTATTGCATACAGAAATGTCCATTTCCTCACATCTTTCCCATATTTACATATCTCCAAAGAGGAAAACTCATGAAATTGTTTTTTATTTTTTATTTTATTGGTGCATTCTAATCTTATATCTTTGTTAGGTGCAAGCTGGTAAAGGCATACATGCACACATTTCTCATTTAACCCTTCCACAATTTCTGCCCTACTCCCTCACACTCCCTCCTTCTCAAGTTCAGTTTAATGATTGATTTTGATGTGACTGTGAAAGTACATCATGTGTATTAGGATGTTTTCTTGCCCCCCCCCCCAATTCCCTTCAGTTAAGCCAACTTCTTTGCTCATCTAAGGTTTCTTCTTCTTTGTCTAGAGTCCCTCTTATGTCCCACTTTCTTCCTAGCTTCTGCATATTAGGGAGAACATATAATTTTTTACTATTTGTGATTGACTAATCTCACTTAGCATAATGTTTTCAAGATCCATCCATTTCCCTGCAAATGACATGAGTAGAAGACTCAGAAACAAACCCACACACTTACAGTCAATCGATTTTTGACAAAGGAGCCCCAAAAAATACACTGGAAAAAAGCCTCTTCAACAAATGGTGTTGGCAAAACTGGTTAACCATATTCAGGAAAATGGAAATAAACTCTACTTTCTCACCCTGCACAAGAGTCATTTCAAGATAGACCAAAGACCTGGAATTCAGGCAAGAGACCTTGCAGGACGTGTTTTTTTTCTGTTTTTGTTTGTTTGGTTTTTTGTTTGTTTGCTTGTTTGTTTTGAGTGTGGCAAATCTCCTCCTGGGTCACTTTGTTCCTCACCTTTCAGTACCAGCTGGGACTTGAGGCTCAGTCTACTTATTCAGATTCAAAGACATGTATCCTGAGGGGAATCAGCTTTGCCTTCCATGGCAAGTGCCTTAGAGTGACCATCAGGGTCTCTGCAGGCATTACAGGGTTGATGTTCTCATAGGGAGTTGAGAAAAGCCACCAGCACCGGGAATGGGGAGGCCTCTACTATTGGAAAAAAAAAATCTCATTGAAATCTAGGGGCTCAGTGACCCTAGTTCATCTCATTCTGCTTACAAGATGCTATTCCTTACCAGTCATTGTCATCACTTTAATGGCGGATACCTGCTACAGCAGGTATTCAATTTGGGTTGTAATTCAGCTAGTAGTAGGAAGAGATTTTTAGTAGTCTCCATCCTGTGGCTATTGGAGGTAAGAGTCTCCATTAGGGCACACAAGGAAGGTTTCAGGTACTTTTTTGGGCACTTACACAGGAATTTGAAACTTTGAGTTTGTTTTTTTTGTTTGTTTTTGTTATGGTTGTGTTACTGTTGTTTTTTTCTTCTTCTTTTTTTTTTTTTTACTACTTTGTCCAGTGACATTAGAATTACCCAGCTAAATTTATTATATTTCTAAGTTTTCTAAACTATTGTGAAGATTAATATGCATAGTTCCTTGTTCTTTATAAGTGGTTGATTAGGAGTGTCCAGTGGGAGTTTTTGCAAATATTCATTGCCAGATCACTTCATGGACTCCCAGTGTTATCTGTGTTACAGGAAATTGATCATTAGTATTCTTAAATCTAACCAGATTAGAAAGCCAATTGCAGAATTCCCTGGAACCAAAACTCATCCTTAAAATTGTATTCTTCTAGAGTCACTCTAGGTAACTAAGTCTGTACTAGTTTGGGTTCTCCATTATATATATTATATATATATAATATATATATATATATCATGTCAATGACTATATATATGTATATATATAGTCATTGACAGTTTTAATATATACAATCATATTTTATATGTAATATTTTAAACTATGTGAAATAGAAAATTCACACATATATACCATTTTACTCTTTATTTTAGCTCAGTATTTTATTGTTGTATTTCCAACTTTTTGAGCTTGATGTAAAAACAGATTAATATCAATCTAATTTTTAAGTTTAAGTAAAAATCAGATTAATAGCAATGCTTAAAGTTAAAGAGAAACACTTTGGCATAATATACAGAGGATTTTTCAGTGAGAATACTACTTAAGCATTTATGATAGAAATCTTTATTTTGTTGATTATATGTGAAATTGATTTTCTGGGTTGATTTTCTTTGTTTATCACCATGGCATGACCATTACACCATTGGCCATTCCATATGTAAATATTTTACAGAAGTTTTCTAGCAATGTTGACTATTTAAAAATAATCAGTATAGATTGATTAAATTAAAATCAATTGCATGGCAGTTTTGCTGCTTCTCTGCTTTTTTTTCTTTATTCTTTTTTTTTTTTTATGTCTTTTGATACTAGAGATTGAATCCCAGGACATTCTACTTCCATGCTACATGCACAGCACTTTTTTTTATTTTGAAATATGGTCTCCCTACATTGAAAAGTGTCTCTCTTAAGTTGCTGAGGCTATCCTTGAACCTATGATCTTCCTGTCTCGTATTCCCAAATTCTAGGATTATAGGCATGTGACATCAAGGTTATTCTTTCTTTCTTTCTTTTTCTTTTTATTCTTTATTTAGAAAAAGTCTCATTAAGTTACTGAGGGCTTCACTTAAATTACTTGGGCTGGCCTCAAACTTGCAACCATCCTGCCTCAGCCTCCCTAATACTGGGATTACAGGTGCATACCACCCCCCCCCATCTTTTCAAAAAGAAAAGTTTATTTTAATTAGTGAGTTTTTTAGTAAGTGTCATGACAATACTTTCACATTTGTTTCTGACAGGGCTTTAACTTGTTCTTAGCAACTTTAAATGAAGCTTGCAATTCAACATCTCTATTTACCTCGCTATTCAACCAACCAGGATCTATATTAAGGGTTCAGTCCAGGAATGTTTTGGGTAGTAACCTCCAGGATACTGGCAGGGCGTTTCTTCAAATCTGAATAAATTCCCACTTTTCTCTGAGTATTATGAAGCCAAATTATTGCCAGAAAATAACCCCTGTGTGCTTCATAAAACCTAGAGCTCCTCTGATCCACGCTGGGCCTGGCTAATGGAGTCAGCAATATCATAGTTAATGGAACTGGTAGCAGTGTTCACAGCTGGAAAATGCATTTGAAGAATATTTATAATAACTATAGTAAATGATTGTTTTTATTTCATACAAGTTCTATTTTCTAGTTTATTCAGTTCTTTGATGCAGACCGATTCCATCTGAAGTTATATGTATCTTACAAAAAGCTGCATATCTAGTTTTGCTTTAAATTAGTTTTTCATTTGTAGCTGTTTCTCAATAGTCTTTGAGACCAGTGAAGAGATTTTTGGCTCTTCGTTCCATCATTTTTTATAAATTCATAAAGTTGAAAGAGGAGATGATTAGTACAGCTCCAGATTAGTTTTGAACAGTCAAATCTCCAAACTAAAAAAAAAAAAAAAAAGAAAAATCACAATACAAAAATGTAATAGCACATTATAGTACAGAAAGCTAATTTCCTGTTGCTGTTAGAAATTCACTCACTAAAAATGTCAGGACAATCTTATTTCATAATTTTAACACAATAGTGGAGAGCTGTTATAATAGAGCAAGTATTTATGATAATTAGGTTTTGCTGAATAATGTGGTTCTTCAAAGATGATAGTTGTGGATATTGATTTTTCCAAATGGACTGAGCCATTGATTGAATGCAATTTGAAGAGGAACCAAATTAGTCTCTTGAATTTACCTGGAGCAACTACAGGCAGAATACATTATCTGAGGAATCCCATAGCTAGAGTTAATAGGTCAAGGACTCCCCCTGTCTTTTGGTTCACTTGTGGAATCATTTCTTAGTTAATAATATTTACCTGTGAAACCACAAGTGACTCAGAGGAAGTTGCTCAGGGATTGGCATTTTTTTCCTTGCTAAGATAAGAATATTCTAGAGTTTAATAAAAATGCTAAGCCTTTCGATTCATACAACAAAATAAGGAAGTAGAATATTGATAATATTTTGCAATAAGCTATCATTGGAAGATAAGGTAGTTTAGTTATTTTTTTATTTTTGCAGAGACAGCTGCCATAGTACTGAAACAAATAAACAGTCCTCAAAGAGAAAGCACCTTCATGTAAAAAAAAACAGCAAATTATTCTTTAATTCTTATTAAGGAAAGAAAAGAAACCTGCATCCATGTTGACTAGTATAAACACAGTCAGATTGAAAACCTCACTAGCAGCCAGGCGTGGTGGAGCACGCTTGTAATCCCAGCATTCAGGAGGCTGAGACCGGAGGATCCGGGTTTGAGGCCAGCTTCAGCTGCCTAGTGAGACACTCCACAACTTAGCTAGACCCGGTTTCAAAATAAAGTATAAAAAATAGGGCTGGGGGTGTAGCTCGGAGGTAGAATGTCCCTGAGTTCAATCCCCAGTACCGCAAAAAAAAAAAAAAAAAGAAAACCTCACTAGCAGTTACTAGGAAGGAGGATAGTGATAACAGGATGGAGCTGGGAGAAAATCACTCTAAGAGATGTGTACATTTATAAATGCATCACTTTGGTAATTACCTTGATGTATAGTGAGTAAAAAATATATATTTTATTTAATTTGGAACTTACATGTAAAAAGTACATATACGTGAGTATCTTAATATTTTAAGACTCAATATTCAAAACTTCTTTGTAATCTATACACAGAAATATTACAGGAAAATGGATGGAACTAATAACTATTATGCTAAGTGAGATTAACCAGTCTCTGAAAGAGCTCTGGTTTGTACAACAGTGTTTTCTCTCATATGTGGAAGCTCGACAGAAATTAGGTAAAAAGATGTCTCAGATAAAGGAGTAGAGACTCCAAAGGAGTAATGAAAGAGATTCAGGGGAGGGAGGAGGGGGGATAAGATATAATAAAGGTACCAATTTACATGATTCTCTCTCTCTCTCTCTCTCTCTCTCTCTCTCTCTCTCTCTCTCTATATATATATATATATATATATATATATATATATATATATATACACGAAATTATCAATACAGCTCAACTGTAAGCACGGGGAAGAGGAGAGACTGAGGTGAGGCAGGCTCCAAAGGGAAGCACACCTATCGTTTGTGTGTGTGTGTGTGTATGTGTGTGTGCATGTATATTCTTGTCACTTGATGCCTCACTATGATATAAAATTTCAATGCACCAATAAAGCATAAAGATGATTAGACATTATTCTTATGAAAACTTTAAATTCGCTTAAAATCATTATGTAGAAATAGGTAGTCATGGGAGATATACAACCAGAAAAAGTTAAAAAAAATATATATATATATAGTTTAAATAAGTTATAAGGCTATTCTTTCTTTTCTAGAGAAAAATGGTGTTAAACTGCATTATAAAATCTCAATGCAAATTGCAATTTTTTTCCTTTTGCTATCAAGAATAATCTTGTTTACACAGCTTTATTGAGGTATAATTCATTTACAGAATGCTGTACATATAAATATATAGAATTTAGTGGGTTGCACATATGTGCATACTCATAAAACTATCACCACAGTAAAGTAACGCACATTTCCATCACTTCCCAAAGTTTCCTCCAGCCTCCCTTTTTTTTATGGTAAGAGCACTTAACCTAAGATCTATCCTTTTAAGATTTTTTTTTTTCATTATACAATACAGTATTGTTAACTGTAGGAAGTATGTTGTACAGCAGATATCTAGAATTTATTCAGTTTGTATGACTAAAACTTTACATGCATTGAGCACTGGGCTTCTAAGCTCAGAATGGAAAAAAAAAAAAAAAAAAAAGAATCACACATTGTGTTTATCTTGAGAGGCTCTCAGAAGCTCAGACAAGGTTAAGTGATATTTCCTAGGATAAAATATTATACTAAAAATGTTTTGTTAATGAATTACTAAATGGAAGCATCGTCGGCTTTTCTGCAACAAGCTTGAGGACAGTTTCTTTAATAAAATTTTCCAGTTTGTTAGCAAGCACTTACCTTTCATTCATCTTATAAAGAGATGAGAAAACACCTCAATTCAGAAAGCATCTAAAGTTTCAAGTAAAGTAGATTCTGTTGAAGAGACCAAGCCCCTGTGAATCTGTGGTAAATATCTCTGGGGATATATCATTAATATTGTTTATAGGCAAATATCCCCCAGGGAAAAACAGGATATTTTGGAATTAAGAATCAAAATGTCTCATGCAAGCTCCTGTATCACTGGTAATTCATGGAGATAGCTCAACCAAAAGCAAGTAAATCTGGTTAAGTTGTTCATCTTCTTCTCTATCTCAAGCCATTTTGGAAAAAATAAAAAGAAGTAAAACCATTCCTTATGTAGCAGTTAGTTCTCAATGGCAATATAATGCCATTTTTTTTGCACTATTAATGCATTCATATTTTTCCATCAAGGCAATTATAAGAATATACTCTGTGTTAGTTTGTTACAAGTTGGGTAGATATTAAAGAACTCTTTTATTGTAATTACAAATGAAGAAAGATGATGTATAATTAGTAAAGCTCATTGTGTGTTTTAATCAGTTGAAATTACTCACTGGATAGCTTTGTATCCAAAAGAGGAGTAAATGTCTAATAAGTAGAAAATAAACATTAATAATATCACCCCTTTGCCTAGTACGTGTAACTATGAATTTTAGTCACTTCATAAATTTAAATTATTGACTTAAGTTTATGATTTTTTAAAAATATTCTTCAACTAGAACCAGGTAAATGACAATAATACAAACTCTGCTGCCATAAGAAAATACAAACTTACATATGTAGTACTAGTGGTTTCATGGCCAAAGTAGAATATGATCTTTACAAACAATATTCAGATATTTTCCTGTGTCTTCAAAAAAGTATAGTATCAAAGCTAATGGGATAATAACTTTAATACAATTAATAATTATCAATTAATTATTTGATTCAATTATGATTAAATCCTCAATAAGTTACATACACAAGGAAGAACACACTTGCATGCACATTCCAAGTTGTTCTGCTTTCAACTTTATACAAATCCTGGTTTTAGGGTTCCTCTTGTTTAGTGCACATAACTGTGTGCCACTTGTTTCTGCTGTGTCCTACTCATATAAAGATTCCCTAAGAGAAGGTGAAGGGACTGACCTTATCACACAATCATGGAAGAAGATGAAGCATCTACATATAAAAGGATCTTAATGGAGCCAACCAAAGAGGGGAGGTGGTGTAGGAAATATTATAAAGCACCCCACAAATGCCTAAGAGTCTTATAGTTTATAATTGTATATTTCAAGTATATAATTTATGAGTGCACTGTAGTATCACATCACAATATAGTTCTGAGTAATAGTCACATACATGCACACAGCAATTGATGAGCCTCCCCTTGGTTCCCTGTGTCTATTTAGATCAATTACCCATTTTTTTAATTTGGATATTTCGCTTTTACTTTTAGTGTTGCCTTTAAGATCTTTGTATATTCTAGATATTAATCCCTTATCAGAGGAATAGCTAGCAAAGACCTCCCATTCTGTGGGCTCTTTCTTTAGCCTCTTGATGGTTTCTTATCATGATGGTTTTCTTTGATGATGAGTAGAAGTTTTTTAGTCTAATGATCCATTTAATTCTTGTTCTATTTTCCTGAGCTTTAGGCATCTCGTTAAGGAAGTTCCTCCCTGTATCTATATGTTGTAATGTTGGACTCATGCCTTTCTCTTGTAATTTCAAAGTCTCTGGTCTAATATTCAGGTCTTTGATCCATCTTGAGTTGACTCCTGTGTAGAGAGACAGGGTTGGAATTTATTTCCATTTTTCTACAAGTCGATAATGGGTTGAAAAGACTGTCTTTCCTCCAATTTATATTTTTGGCACCTGTGTGTAAAATCAATTGGCTATAAGTGTATGTATTTTTTTCTGTATCTTCAATTACCTTCCATTGGTCTATGTCTGTTTTTGTGCTGATACCATGCTCTTTTTATTACTATAACTCTACAGTATTATTTGAAGTCAAGTATTATGATGACCCCTGTATGGTTCTTACTGTTGAGAATTGCTTTGGCTATTCTGAGTCTTTTGTTTTTCCATATGAAATTGAGGACTAATTTTTCTAGCTTTGTGAAGAATTATATCTTTTAAAACTTTGTTTAGTTTTAACTTGCAATGCTGACAATGGAACCCAGGGCCTTGCAAATGCAAGGCAAGTCATCTACAACTAAGCTAGATCACCAAGAAGGACATCTTCTTTAAGCTTGGTTTATGTTAGCTTTCTTTCTTATTTGACCTTTTATCCTTTGTAATCCTTTTTTTTCTAAGTGAATTTATGTGAAAACCTTAATATGTGTGGTGAAAAATTAACTGACAAAACAACTATTTAAACCCTCTTTTACTCTCCTGATTTGCCTCCTTTGCCTCTGGTCTTTGATAATTAATTAATCTTAATTAACTGAATATCTAGGGTTACTTCATTTATTATTTTTGAGCATTTTCCTTACTATTAAAATTTTGAGGTTCCGCGGCCATAACACCTCTATACGTAGGTGGAACCCTAATCCGGATTAGACTCAACCCTGACCCGGATTAGTAATAAAATCTCCTTCTTGTATATTACAGTGCTCTGTGTGACGTGTACGTCCTTTGGTGGGGCACAAATATGCTTAACATTTTGGCGCGTTGGCCAGGAAGCTGTGTCCCCCATGACCTTCACTCACCTCCAGGGTAGAAGGAGTTTATCTGGTAGCGTGGCCGCAGGGTGGCTGGGCTTGCAGCTTGCGTAGCTGACCTCCCATGTGGAGTTGGTGGCCGAGGGGGCCACAGGGTGGCTCGGCTTGTGTAGCTGATCTCCCGTTTGGCTGGTAGGGTGGCTTGGCTTGTGTAGCCGACTTCCCGTTTGGCAGCTGATTTGAGTCCGAGGGCCCATTTTGAGACTGGCAGAAGACCTAGGTGGAAGCACTGGAGGGTTGCCAGTTGGGAGGTGAGGGAGACGTCCCTGCCTACCCTGTGAATTCCTTGGTATGGTGCACACAGTGTGGTAGATCTCTCATAGGAAATTTAAAAAGGAAGCGCACAGCGTAAAAAGGCCTATCTCTCTGTTCAGTCCTTCTCTGTGTTACCTTTCCCACATGCATGTAAAGTTTCCCCACCTCTGTACACCTCTACATAAGGCTGAACCATCTCAGCTTCTGGGTTCCATGGCCATGACACCTCTATACTTAGGTGGAACCCTAATCTGGGTTAGACTCAACCCTGACCCAGATTAGTAATAAAATCTCCTTCTTGTATATTACAAAAAACATTTTCTTGAATATAAAACAAATATAATCCCAATTAATAAATTGAACTAAATAGAAAATTATGTGTTAAAAAGAACCCTTTCATCACCACCTTATGACATCAGCAGGCAGCAGTTGAGTGCATTCATTTCCAGTCACTTTATGTATTGCACACATGGATGCATACATTCATTTATTTGATCCAGTGTTCACTTATTTGATTTAGTGACCATGCTGTTATAGTTTTAAGCATGCTATTATTCTACTCTCTGAAGGCCTTAATTCATATTTTTGTTAAAATAAGATATATTCTATGTTATTCTAGACAATATGAGTCTTTTAAACTGGATTTTCCATTTTTAAGTCGTCCTTTAGGTATGATAATGATTTTGAATTACTTTTTAACTCTGTTAAAAATACTTTTCTGTCCTTTCAAATATTTTACTGCAATGGGCAATTAAATACACTTTTCACATTTTTTATATGTATGTATTTAGTTTAGGGATATAATACATTATATTAAAATAGCTCTGCATCAGTGGGATAACCCCACTTGGTTGAATTTTGTATTCTGTAAATAAAACTTAGAATTTTACAAGCCAGTCTTTCATTGTTAATAATGGTATCAGCGGTATTGATAAACTCAGCCTGAGTCATCAAAATAAAACATTAAAAATTGGTTATAGGGCAACCTGAAGTCATAAGGAACTCTCCATAGTATTCTTCCATGAAGTACACTCTGAGAACTTGTTTATTGGAATCATCAGCTAACCCATGTAGATTCTTTTTAAGTATCTAAGATTTAGTGCAGTTATGACACCATCACACATATTATTTTTGTCTCTATAATTTTATTGCTAGATTTTATGTTTTGTTTTACTTGTCTTCCCTATACTAAGATTTATGTTTATACTTTAAAATATACTGAATGGCATTTTATATAATTTTCTAGCTAAAAGTCAACTCTTGTTAAATCCGTTAGTTATTTAAAGGACTGACTTTTACTTTATGTAACATAGGAAGCAAATGAAGGGTTTGGAAGCAGAGAGGTGACATAATCACCACAGCTGTAGGCTTGAGAAGAAAATGAGCAAGTGTGGAGTGAGGATGACAAGTTAGGACGCCAGGCGGCAATTGCAGGAACAGATATGAGTGTCTGGGCACAGGTTGAAGGGAATGGAACAGAGTAGGAACATTTAAGATAATTAGCTGCTGAATATATTTTGAAGATAGAGTCAAGAGGGTTTATCGACAGGTTATAAACACATCCTAAGGGAAAGAGATGAATGATATATTTCCAAGGTTATTTTCCTGGACATCTGGTAAACCAGCATGGCCAAGACTGCAGGAATAAGCATGGTTTAGGAACAGAGTTCATGACATGTTCAATTTGAGATGTCCGATAGTGAAAATAGCATATGTTAACTATGATAGTAGCTACAGTTTGAAATAATGTTTAATCAATTTCAACATATTTGGCATTTTTTTCAGTTTCTTTAATTAGGAATTAGTGACTAATATTTTCAGGAGAATTAAAAATGAATAATGTTTCAAAAAGGATAAGGAATTCATATTTATCAAATTCTTCTCAGAGATAATGTAAGACATAGAGAAGTTGCCATCTGACTTATTGACATCTAGGTTAAAAAGAACAATTTTGAGTTGTTCAATGAGAGAAAAAACACTCATTGAAATAGGTTTACAGGAGAATAAGAGGAGAGTTAGAAACATTATGTTAGGGAGAATTTTTTTGGAAATTTTTCTACAAAAAAGATCAGAGAAGCTAGTTAGGAGATTATAGGAGAAAGAGATTCAAAAGAATGTGGGTTTTTTTTTAAATTTCCAAAATAAAAGAAATAACAGTATTTATGTATGCTGATGAACAAATCCACAGGAGACAAATCCTAGTGATAGTAAAGGGAGAATTGATTCAATTGATTTCAAGTATGTAAGAAGTGGGATTAGATTTAGAGAACATCAGTACATGAAAAATAACAATCAGAATGTATGGACACAGAAACTATCAGTACAACTAGATGTACCCTAAATGTGTCCTCAGTAGATTTCCCTGCCATCAAATGTCATTCTCATAAAATAAAAAGTGTATTCTGGTCCATGGACTGTTCATTGCGAAGTGGTATTATAACTGGGTGTTGTGATGATGGGAGGCTTGGAAAATTCCTTGATGATTTTGGCAGCTAAGCAAGAATAAATTCATAAGCTCAAACTGAAAATGGAGACATTTTTATTTGGAAGAGTTTAAGAAGTGTGCAAGAGAGTCATCTAAAAGATACTCTCTTTTAAAGCAAAGGAGGCCTAGATTAATTTCAGTGAAGCATTAGTAACTTAATTGAAGCTAGTAAGCATGAATTCAAAATAATGTTATCCAGTATTTTGGGATGTGTTATTCTAGATACATTTAACTACATCTAGAAGATCTACAGAGGTAGAAGAGTGTAGAGGCAGACATTTGTAATTAACAGAATGAAGATATAAAAATGTAAGAAAATGGATGATATGTACAAAGGAGTTATTTCAATGCCTTAAAATAAATTTTAAGCTAAGGAAAAAGGATAGCAAGTAAATAAGAGATGATACAATCCATTAGAATGCATGGATTTGAGGAACTAGTCAAAATAAAGAATAAATGAACTTAGGATACTAGAGCCAGTGAACCAAAATGTACTGAAATGAAAGAGGATGCTGGTTAGAAAATAAATCCATGAAATTTAAACTACAGAGAGAGCAAGGATTTATACTGATGATGTCTAGAAAATGAGGACGGCAGAGAGTAGTGAAAGGAGGCTGTAGAAAATAATCTTACAAGTAGCCAAGACTCTGAGCTACTGGAGTTTTCAAAGTTCCATAACTGGAGATTTAAATCCTTAAGAATAAGACATGGCTATTTTTGAAGAGAAATAAATATAAACTTAGAGCTAAACGCTTACATAAACGGGATTGACCCATGGGTCAGCTGGCATCGGCAATGAGGGCTTGTGGATGTGTAAGTTAATATTATGATCTATCAAGCTGAGATGTTTAGGGAGGAGGCAAAAAGAAAGTTCTGGATGGAACAAAGAGCAGCAAGGCAAAGAAATACTCCAGCTTTTTGCTCATTTGTGTATGGCCTCTTATTGAAAATACTATCAGTGCCACTTGAGAGAGCTCCAAAAGAACCACCAGTTGGGGAGGTGAAGGAGAGGAGATGAAGGGTTTTCATGAGATGGCTGGAAAAGGTAGGGAGACCTGAGGGTGGGTCAGAGAGGAGAATGTGCAGAACCCCATGGCAATTGGAGTAAGGAAAACGAGAGGAGGTGCAGACCTTCTGAGTCTTATGAGAACAGGGATAAAAGGGCCTAATGTAATTAGGGCGTCCTCATGACCATAGTTTTGGTAATGACTTGGCAAGTGTTTTAGCCCTTATGTCTTATGTGGCGTTGGACTTGACCAACATACTCCCCCGTTGGAATGGAGTGAGAGGGATTTCAGGAAAGCAGTTGCCTTTCAAGTGTGGTAGGCATTTTCTTGATCCTGCTCTCTGGATTTTTCAATAGAATGGAATATAGTAATGTTGTCTTCAGTTGCCTTTTACTGAAAAATTAAAGCATTTACCCTACCTATATAGCTGGTTGTTTATGTTACAGCTTAGAGGAATAATCATATTAAAATATATTGATTATATGCTTAAATGCATTGCCATTGACAATATATATTATTATATAATATATATCATATTATATATTATATTATATATACATATTATCAATTATATATATATATTTATGTATTGAACCCAGATGCATTCTACCTCTGAGCTATATCCCTTGACCAATTTTGTTCTTAATTGGAAACAGGGTCTCACTAGTTTGCTGAGAGTCTCACTAAATTGCTGAGGCTGTCCTCAAACCTGTGATCCTCCTGTCTCAGCCTCCCAAGTACTAGGATTACAAGTATGTGCCACCAGGCAGAACATAGATAATTTATTTTAAAGTGATCATATGAAAATGGTTATGTGCAGTTTCAGGATTGCCTATCCACAATTTCTCTGTAAAGAAATATTTGCATACTGGAATGTATTCAGAATTAATCAAATATATATATATATATGATTAATTATATATATTGTCCTATTAGTAGTAGTCAAATGTGCCATTTTCTTCTATGCAATGTTGTATCATCTTTTATTCCTCAGTGATTCTGTAAATAAGACCTATTTAGAGAATCCTATTAAGATTAGAGGATATTAAAGTATTCTCTATTATGGTTTGATCTTTAAGAACCAGAAATTGAATTTAGGACTTCAACTCTAAGAATGAATTTGAATGAAATTGCATTCTTACTTGTGAAAATAATTATATATAATTCCCTTTGATAGGGACTTACAGCATATATGAATAATGGCATTTTGCCTAAATTTAAATGAAAAAAGATGTTTTCCCTAAAACGTGAAGTTGTTAAAGGGAAAGTTCTTACTGTTGTTCAATGTAGTCTATAGACCAAATCATTTTTTCTCAAAATGATATTAAATAAAACTTTTCTTAAGAAATGAAATTTCTTCAGTATTATCAGAATATATATGTCTAGTTCTTCGAATTTTTATTTTCACTTGGGAACAGAGATAAAATGCCATTCTTCATCTTCCTTTGACATCCTAGGCAGATACATGCTTGGATGAATTCCACAAGCTTCCGACAAAATGAAAAGTTGATACAAATAGTTCTGAATTTAACCTTCCTTTCATTTCTGTACCTATCCAGACACATATACTCAAGACAAGGCAGTCAAATTATGGTATTTTAAAAACTAATTTTTTATTCTTCTAATAAATTAGTGATTTATTAGATTTATAAATTTTTGATATAAATTTCTTATTAAACAAAACATAGAACAGATGATCTCTATCTCTATATGCATACAGTTGATCCTTGATATCCACAGATTCTTCACTCTTTCAGTCAATTCTAGACTGAAAATAATGGGGAAAATACGTCAAAAATTATGTTTTCATAATTTGTTAAGTAATACATTATAACAAACATTTGTATATCCATTACCTTAGACATTTTAAGTAATCTATAAAGATTTACAGCACATAGGAAGACATGTGTGGGTTATAGGTAAGACTGTACATTTTATATAGGAAATGTAAGCATCCATGAATTCTGGTATCCTTGGGGAAGTTGGTACCATTTCCCCATGGATGCTAAAAAACAAGTGTATGCTACTTAGGTAATAGGGTGTACTATTTGTCAAGCAAATCAAAGAAGATATTCTGCACAATTTAGCATTGTACTTAAATTAAAACTCATTTTTAATAATTACTTTTAACAAATTTCCCTAGGCTTCTCCCATATATTTATATATTTGTATTTTTTACATTTTATACTTAAATAGTTGTCTATTTTTACAAAAATGATAGCAACAGAAACTATGTGAAGTCACTTTTAAATATGATAATTAATATAGTTACTATGCTTTCTAAGTCTTAAAAGCCATATTTTTTTGTGAAGGTCACTGCACACTTCAGTAAGTAAGTGAATACACAATTAGAAGATATTTATAAGTGTCTATCTTCAGTATTTAAAGATGATACAATGATCATTCACTAGATTCGCAGGCATGACAAAAATCATTGAAGCATAACAAACTAAATTATTAAGAAAAAAAACATCAAAAAGGAAACTGTTACGGATATTACAGTGATGAGAACCAATAAGTATTGTAGTATGGGATCTAAGTTCATAACTAATGTGTCCAGCAAAATCTCATTGGAAATACAAAGAAAATGACCTCTGTTTATTTGTTGAAATACTGTAGCCTTGTTCATATTGCTGAAGTTTAAAAAAAATGTTATGAATATAGAAATTGTACTCAGTGGACCCTAATTACTATTTGTTTTGGTTAATTTTAAGTTTTCCACATCAGAAATATGATCAGTCCATCTGACCTGTACGGGAAGAAAAATCATGCCGTCTTTTAGTCCTTTCTTTGCAAATATGTTAACTTATATATGGTTATTTTGAAATATAGTGTTTCAAAAGATTTGCATAAAGAAAATATTTTAGAAATATGAAGGACCATTAGAATACCCATTTATTATTCAAAGTTGGAGGATAGGGTCTAGAAAGTGGAATGGAAAGCAATGTAGCTCTTAACAATGCAAGATTATATCCTGGGTGTCTTAGCACTAGCTCTACTTTCTTTCTTATATATCAAAGTATTATAGAAAATATAAATAGTGAACACATGTATGATTTGTTAATTTCACGTATCTTCCCCAAAAATAGCACCTCATCTAGGTCAAGTTAAGAAATTGAGATTTCATCATTATTGGACATGTAAGGTACTTAATTTTCTATGGTATAAACAGTTTTGTTCCAGGTTTTAATTTTATTGATATTAAAATATTCCCTGCAGCATTTGTTGAAAAGGCTATATTTTCTCCAGTATCTGTTTTTGACTCCTTTATCAAAGATCTAGTAGCTAGAAGTGTGAGGGTTTGTTTCTATATCTTTTATTCTGTTCAGTTGACCTATGTATTTGTGCCAATTCCATGATGTCTTACTACTAAAGTTTGGTAGTATAGCTTGAAGTCAAGTATTGTGATGCCTCCTCCACTGTGGTTTTGTTGCTAAGAATCGGCATTTTTCATATATAGAATAAAGAAAATTAATATCAACCTCTCACCCCACACAAAAGTCAATTCAAGATGGATAAGTGACCTAGAAATTAGATCAGAGAGATCTTGCAACTACTGGAAGAGAGCATAGGACCAGTTCTCCAATTCATAGATGCCATTAGAGACTTTCTCATTAAGATCCTTAAAGCTCAGAAAATGAAAAAAAAAATCAACATATGAGACGATGTCATATTAAAAAGCATCTTTTCAGAAAAGAGAACTATCCAGAACCAAAACAAAGAGGCTACAGAATGGGGGAACCTCCTCATCAGCTATTTCTTGGATAGAAGGTTAATATCTGCAATATATATAAAACGTAAACAACCAATAGTAAAATGGAAGCCAATCAAAAGTGAACAATGGATCAAAACAGATGCTTCTCAAAAGAGGAACCACAAATGGCCACTAAATATATGAAAAAAATATTTGACATCATTAGCAATTCAGGAAAGGCAAGTCAAAATGACACTGAGATGTCATCTAACTCCAGTTAGAATGGGAATCATCAACAAAGAGCAATAAATGTTGATGAGAATGAGGGGAAATAAGAACACTCATACACTGTTGGCGGGATTGCAAATTAGATTAGTGCAGCTGCTATGGAGGATTCTTAAAAGACTGGGATGGAGCCACCATATGACCCAGCCATACTACTTTTGGGGGTCTTCCTAAAGAAATGAAATCAGGTTTCTATAGGGACACAAGTATTTCCTATTTACAGAAGCATAATTCGCAATGGTCAATCCACGCAACCAGCCTAGATGTTCATCAACAGGTGAAGAATTACAAAATTATAGCATATAAACACAAAGGAATTCTATTCAACCATAAAAAGAACACAGTCACATTATGTGCAGGAAAATGAATGAAACTCAAGAATATTATGCTTAGCCAATCACAGAGAGTGAAAAGCCATATAGTGTCATTCCTATGTGGAAGCTAGAGAGAAAAAGGAAAACAGAGGAGAACTCAGCTAAATGAGGAGAGACACTAGTAAAAATTAGGAGAGGGGCTGGGAGAGGGAGGTGGAGAGGAGACAAGGGAGGTCTGATCATGGAAACTATTCAAATAATCCTTTGCTTCTACAAGAAGTTATCCATATCCATGTAAACATTACGGAAAGGGTGCCAGGGAGAGGGAAATTCTCATATAACTTAGAAGAATGAAATATTGTCTTAGTGGAAAATTCCCCAAATTTAGCAATTTTACCAAATATATCAGAAAAATAATTTAATTATAGCTACATAATCAAAGGACATTGGCAAAGTTCTTAGAGAACTCACAATTGATGTAATAACAGCAGCAATGAAATAGGTAAACATGTATTTTAGAATAATGAAAAATTTGAGAGTACACAATATTTGTTTATGTGAAAATGGAATTCCTACTTTCTGAAAGAAGACATAAATTCTAAAATTTGTGGTAGTAAGTTACAGGACAAATTGATAAAAGTTATTTATAAATACATCTCAGCTTACTACTCTAATGGGTCAAAGTAAGTAAGCAGAATTTTTGCACATATATTATCAGCATATAAAATGATCATCAAAGGCAAAATCTAGTTTTATGATTTAAAAGAACAATTTGGTACTTTTATTTAATTTGAAATATTATTAAACATTTCAAAATTTAATAATTAAATGTGAGTAAAAGAAAAAACATGTTACTTTTTATTAGCTCAGAGGAAAACAAAGCAAATAAAATATTTTATTAATTCTAATGAACAATTTGATTGACTTTTCCAGTAGTTTAAATTCTCTAAAGCGCCGGGCGTGGTGGCGCACGCTTGTAATCCCAGCATTCGGGAGGCTGAGACCGGAGGATCCGGGTTCGCGGCCAGCCTCAGCTACCTAGTGAGGCACCCCGCAACTTAGTGAGACCCGGTTTCAAAATAAAGAATAAAAAATAGGGCTGGGGGTATAGCTCGGATGTAGAATGCCCCTGAGTTCAACCCCCCACTTCCGCAAAAAAAAAAAAAAAAAAAAAAAAAATCTCTAAAGCTAGAAAAATGATATTTTTTTTGTGAAATATATTCTATAGTAACTAGCTCAGGATTTATGGTAAAACAATTGGTTAGCATAGATTTTAGGAACAATTGAGTCAATAAATTATTTAGGGGACTAAATGTTAATACAAGCTATAATTGAAAGTTATAAATACTGAGGAAGATATGTGAAATTTCTATCTCTGAAAAATTTAAGCACAATCTATCTTAAGTAATATATCTAGTAGAAAAGTTAGTTGTATAGTTTAACTATCTCTACATGAGTGTTCACTGAAAATATAGTCAATGCATATTCCCATCCACAACACTGGTTATCTTTTACATAAATAACTAGATGGAATTGCTCTTTGTGAAGAAAAGAGATGAACTTTCAAGAGAAAGATAGTTCTAAGGAGGTAAGCATATTTCCCAACCTAAAAGTTTAGCAGCACTTGAAACAGGAAGAAAGGCTTGGTCATGTGCACAGATGGGTACAGACATCTAGGAAAGACTGCCCAGCAGGAAGACAGCCAAGAAGCAGCAGCTTGTCCATTTTAGAACAAAGTTGGCAGATGATCTAAGTACCTAGCAAGTAGAACATCACAGTAGAAACTGGCTGTGTTCTCCTTATGTTGTTTATTGGCGTGTTCTTTCTCTAAACATCATTAAAAAACAGGTTTAAGAAATAGTAAAATAAATATAATGATGAATCAAGTATATAGATTTAAAGAGAAAAACAATCTCACTCTATTTTGTCTAAATGACTATTTTTTCCCCTTTGGGTTTTATTATAATCATTGTCATTCAGTCACATAATTTCTCAGAAGTTATGGTGAACTGATCTAATTTTACTTTAAAATTTCTCATGCTACATATCTGTCTATAGACTTAAATATTCTTATTCTTGACAAGTTGGAAGAGCAAAATAGTGTTTAGAAAGCAAAATGAAAAATAAATGAAAGAACAAAATTCTATATAAAGATGAGGTTTTGTCTTGAATAGAGTAATTAGAACTGTTTATAAAAAAAATCAAGAGAAAAAGGCAACTTTAGTGAAAACTTGGTTCAATACACTCTAAATAAATTTTTCAGAGATAGAAATTTCTTGGTGCTGAAGCATGAAGGCCGGGGCATTCTACCTCTGAGATACACCCCCAGCCTTATTTTACTTATTCTTTACTTGTTAAGTTGCTGAGACTGGCTTTGCACTTGAAATCCTCCTGTCTTGGCTTCTCGAGTACTCAGATGACAGTTGTGTACCACTGCACCCAGCTAATTTTTTTTTCTATTTTTAATTTGTTTTGTTTAATAATGTTCCAAACATTTAGAAACTTCGGTTAGCATAAATTTCCACCAATTTTATAAAAACAACACTAAATTAATTTGATTTTTCAATAAAAATTATTTCACTTACAAACATATCAATCTATCCTCAATTATAATGGACTAGATAGAATGAAGGCATCATAATAAAAGTTTAAGTGTTTTCTCTGATTCTTGAGACAAGTTATTTGATAGATCAAAATCAAATAGTAATTGACATTAAAAAAAGAACAGAAATACCAAATGCTTCTAGGAGTCTCCATGATTATTTGTGTCCTTCATGCAGAATCATGAGATTTTTATGTTTTCTCAAATGGAGCAAAAGAATAAAAAAAAGAGAAAAAATAGTACTTAATAATTTTATAGAAATCAAAATATTAAAAAAATATTAGTTAACTGTACCCTGTTGTTTGTTTTTGTTCTTTTGAATTATGTATAAAATTTAGCTGATTATTATGATTGTTTTAGCCTGATTTTGAAAGGAGATGGTTACCTCAAATTTGATGTTGAAGTTAAAAAAAAAAAGTGAGTTTATACTATTCTTTTTTGATTAGAGAGGTCTTCATGCTTTCTCTTTGGCACAATGGATTTTTAACTTATTCAGGATGAAAATTTTACACACAAAAAAACTATACCTATACACATGCAAATACATAAAAATAGTAATATAAGTCAATTTTACAATGACTACAGAGGGCTATAATGAAATATAAATTAATAAAAATAATAATAACAATCAAGAGCCAAAGAAATATCTAAGGAAAAAATTAAACTTGTGTTATATGTCTTTTTTCAGAGATATACTTTCATTACAAGAGCACCACTTATCTTGGTCTATTTACCAGAGTAAGTAAAAACTAAACTTAACAGTTAGTGATCTATGGGATATAGCTTGCCACCTGGAGGGAAAAACAAATATATATCAAACTAGAGGAAGGTTGATATACAGGCAGGTTAAATGTATTTTGTAGAAGATATAAAAATCTAAAGTGAGATAAAGAGAAGAGCATACAGAATATTTTTATGTATTTCATTTTTAAGTAATCTTTTTCACATAAGTAAAGTTTTTCCTGTTACTTTCTTTCTCTAAAAGTCTGAATTTAGAGTGCTAGTCTTCTTCCTCCTAGGTTTTTGTGAAGAAGAATGGGTACAACCCTTGAAAGAAGATTTCCATTGTAAAATTAAGGTGCAGATAATCAAAACTGGAAGTCAAGTGCAATTTCCACGATATATGTCCAACTTAACAACAAAACTGTATTAAAATAATATGTGTAGAGTTACTATGTAAACTACTATGGTTTTTAATTACAGTTAGGTAATTCCTGAAATGAGATATAGCATAAAATTATCCTCTTGATGTGCTAAGCAGTTAAAACTGATTTTCATTTCCTTCAAGTTTTCTATTCTTTGATCACATCAAAATCTTCTCACTGTTCTTTGGAATGGAAATTAGTACAGCCACTATGGAAATCAGTATGGAGGATCCTCACAAAACTAAAAAAAGAACTACCATATGATCCATATATATATATCGCTCCTTGGTATTTATCCAAAAGAATTAAAATCAGCATACTTTTGAGATACATGCATATCCATGTTTATCATAGCACAATCCACAATAGCCAGGTTAGGATATAAGTTTTGGTGTCTGTCAAATAATACATGCTATATATACACAATTGAGTTTAATTCACAAAGAAGAAAGTTCTGTCATTTGTAGGGAAATGGGTGGAACTAAAGAGCATCTTATAAAATGAAATAAGGCAGCCTCAAAAGTCAACCACCATATGTTTTCTTTTATATGTGGAAGCTAGAGATGAAAAATAAAAACTAAAAAGTCATGATAAGAAGAGAAGAAAGACCAATAGGGTATGAAAATCAGAGGCAGTGAGGCTGAAGAGAGAGAATATACTGTAGAGTGAGATTGACCAAATTGGAATATGTTCCAATATTCCACAATGAAACACACCATTCTCTCTAATTAATGTGCACAAAAATATTTAGAGTATTTTATGTATTTTGATTTTTTGGTTTATTGAAGTATAACATTTAAATTAATCTTTGTATCATTTTCTTTGATTTTTCTATTTTTGTATATTTATAAGTTGGATAGAATAAACGTTTATTCAAATAAATATTGAAGCAGACACAAAAGTAGTGAAGACCTAAATGAAATAGAAGATGACAGAAAATAAAAATAGTATAGCCTCAGATCTTACAGGTTTATTCGCTAGCTATTGTTATGATTTTGACTATTCCTATGTCCTGTGTTTCACTTTCTTATTTGTCAGAGTTTCTTTAACAAAATACAGGACTATGAATCCATAGTCTCAGAAATGATTATAATGAGAGAAGCAAAGTCCATAGTTTTGGTACTTTTGTTATTATTAATTTTTTTTTAACCTGGAAGGATTTAACATCATTTGTTTTGTTGTGTTTTTTCCTTGAGGAGTGGTGCTCTATGGATTACCCTAGGTGGCAGTATTTATGGTAAATTAAATGAGGTAAAAAATAAATGAGAAGTAATAACAACTATATATCTGAGTGTGGATGGGATTCAGAGCTTTACTAAGACATAAAAGCAAAAAATATATAAAAATGGAGCCAGTTTTGGTGGCACACACTTGTGAGACAGAAGGATTGGAGGTTTGAGTTCAGCCTCAGCAATTTAGCAGTGCATTCAGCAAATTAGCAAACCATGTTTAAAACTAAAATATAGATAGAGGTGTATCTTGGAGGTTGAATGCCTCTGGGTTCAATCTCCAGTAACAAACAAACAAACAATCAAAGACACACACACACACACACACACACACACACACACACACACACACACAAATCTATAAATGTATAAGCATCAATTTTCCCCTATAGAATTCCCTTTACAATCAGGAACAAGACAAGAATGCCCACTCTCATCACTGCTTTTCAATATAGTACTTGAGACTTTTGCCAGAGAAGTAAGACAAGAGATGGAAATCAAAAGAATACAAATAAGAAAAAAAGAACTGATATTATCTCTACATGCAAATGGCATGATCCTATAATTAGCAGACACAATAATCTCAACTGAAAGACTTTTAGAACTGAATAAAAATTTTAGCAAAGTGTCTGGATACAAAATCAATCTAAAAAAATCTCAGAAGTTCCTCTATATGGCAATCATATGTCTATGAAAAAGAAATCCAGAAAACATTTCCATTCACAATAACCTCCTAAACAATAAATACTTAGGAATAAATTTAACCAAGGAGGTAAAAGATTCCTACAATGAAAATTGTAAACCATTAAGAAAGAAATGGAAGATCTTAGAAGGTGGAAGGATCTCCCATGATTTAAGATAGGCAGAATAAATATCATCAAAAAGGCTATCTTTACAAAAATGATCTATAGATTCAATGTAGTCCCCATTAAAATACTAAGGTATTCTTCAAAGGTATTAAAAAAAAAAAAAACAGTTCTTAAATTCATTTGGAACCACAAAAGATCCAGAGTAGACAAAATAGTTCTCAGCAATAATAATCATGCAAGAGGCATCACAATACCTGACTTCAAACTATACTACAGTCATAGTAATAAAAATGACATGGTATTGACACAAAGCAGACACAAAGACAAATGGGGCAGAATAGAAGACTCAGAAACAAAGCCGAGCATGGTGGCACATGCTTGTAATCCCAGCATTTGGGAGGCTGAGACAGAAGGATCCGGGTTCTTGGCCAGCCTCAACTACTTAGTGAGGCCTTCCGCAACTTAGTGAGACCCTATTGCAAAATAAAGAATAAAAAATAGGGCTGGGGGTGTAGCTCAGAGGTAGAATGCCCCTGAGTTCAATCCCCAGTACCTCAAAAAAAAAAAAAAAAAATCCACACACAGCCAACTGATTTTTGGCAAAGGGGCCAACAACATACACTGGCACAAAGCCTCTTCAACAAATCATATTAGCAAAACAGGCTGTTCATATGCCGAAAAATGAAAATAAATTCCACTTTCTCACTTTGTACAAGAGTCGATTTAAGATGGATCAAAGACCTGGAAATTAGACCACAGATCTTCCAATTACTTTAAGAAGGCCTAGGACTAACAGACCAATATATAGGCATGGATAAAACAAGACCTCAAAGGCGCAATAAATTAAAATGAGGATTAATATGTGGGATTGCTTGAAACTAAAGAGCTGCTGTATAGCAAAGGAGACTATCAAGATCCTCACCAGAGAACTAACAGAATAGAATGGGAGAAATTATTGCCAGCTACTCCTCTCATAAAGAAGTAATATCTAGAGTATACAAAGAACTCAAGAAACTCATCATTAAAAAAAAATGCCAATCAAGAAATGAGCAAGTGAACTAAATAGACACTTCACAAAAGATAAAATACAAATGGCCAATAAATATATGAAAAACTGTTCAACATAATTAGCAGAGAGATGCAAATCAAAACTAACCTGGGATTTCACCTAACCACATAATTGTGAATGGTAATATGGGGAACATCTTGAGGAACACCTATATTGATTGGTTTTGAAAATTTTGTGTATGGACATCATGTCCATTGAGGTGTTTCCCTCTTCAAGTCTTCCTCCTCCCTTCCATCTCCCTCAGTATAGTTCCTCCCTTCACTCCACTAAAGTTTCTCCTCCTTTGGCTGGAGTCCACATAATTAGAATGGCAATCTTTAAAAACACAAACAATAATAAATACGAGTGAGAATGTGGAGAAATAGAATCTCTGATACAGTATTGATAGGATTGCAAGTTAGTGCAATCACTTTGAAAAACAGCAGGGAGCGTCCTCAGAAGAATGCAAATGAATCTACCAGCTATATCACTCTAGAGTATCTATCTAAAAGAATTGAAACCAGATTACCATACTAATGCATGCATATCTATATTTGTAGCTGCACAATTCATAATCGTCAAACTATGGAATCAGCTGAGATGTCTATTAACAAATGAATGGATTATAAAATTATGGGATGTCTACACAATGAAATTCTACTCATCCATAAAGAAGAACAAAATTATGTCATTTTCAGGTAAATGTATGGAACTAGAGAATATTATGCTAAGTGAGATTAATTAGTCACAGAAAATGAAAATTTGAATTTCTTCTTCATATGTGGAAGTTAGGGAGAAATTGGGACACAGGAGGGACTCCAGACAAAGGAGGAGAAACTTTAGTGGAGTGAAGGAAGGAATCGAACTGAGGAAAATGGAAGGGAGGAGGAAGGCTTGAAGAGGGAAACACCTCAGTGGACATGATGTACATACTCAAAGTTATCAAAACCAATCAATATAGATGTCCCTCAAGTTATGATGGAGTTGCATCCCCATAAACCTGTTCTAAGTGGAAAATATAATCAGAAAAATGCTTATAGAAAATCCAGCTTACTGAACATCATAGCTCAGTAGCATTATATACTATAGGGTACCATGTGCTTACCCTCTGACCCTATGGTGACAGGGATCTGTGGCTTGTCTTGCTCCTACTACAATCACAAGAGAGAACGTACCGTGCAATGCCAACCTGAAAAAAATCAGAAGTTAAAAATTCTAAGTATGGTTTCTACTGAAGGCAAATAACATTTTCACCATTACAAAGTCAAAAAATCACTAAGCTGGAACATTCTAAGTTTGGGACTGTCTACATTGGAAAAACTTATAAAACACAAGTAAAAAATCGAAGTTAGTTCCTGAAAAATTAAATACTTTGAGAGAAAATGCAATTTAAATTAAAAACCCAGGATAGACATATTATTTAATTATGTTGGCATAAAAAGGACTTTAAATAACGTGTATAAGGTGTTAGAGATTTGACTACAAAAGTAATTTAAAATTATGTACATAAAATTTAAAGATAACTGGCAAACTGAAAAATCTTTAATGCATAAAACAGAAACAGTTAAGATTCTAAATTTATTAAGTGCTCTTTAAAAGCCAAATCATAAAAATGAATATTGCAATAGCAGGAAAAGCCTACAGAAGACAATGTCAAATCAGTTTATGTATATGTATTAAATTGTACTGAAAGTGATGAAATTATAACCATGATGCAGACCAATTTAAACCAAAAAATAAGCTATTAGAGCAAAAAGGAGACGTTATAGCTATCATAATTGAATATGTAGGGAAATGATGCACAGAAGAGAAAATTATTTTTACAATTTTAAGGATATTTGTTAAAACTCTGGAAGCATTCCCATTCTTTGATGTAATAAACTCATATGCTTTAAAATAAATGTGATTTTGCATGGAGGTGAAAGTAAACTCTCTTTATCACATCCTAATTTAGAACAACAACAAAATTAGAAATGAGCTAAATGTAAATGGTAACTACAAACTAAGTACAGATAAAATCACTTTGGTTCACAAAGGCTATTTTGGGGGACCCCAAAGAGACAAGGAGTTATTTATGGCTTGATGGGCAAGCAAGGCTAGTGACAAGTATGATCAGGACTCAGGTTTTATATTCAGTTTTCTCAAAACATTATCTTCTATTCCATTGGCTAAAGAATTACAAAAAAAGAGAGATTAAGGTATAAAAATTGCAACATACTACCATATAAGAAAGAAACATATGAAAAAACTAGATAGGGAGAAGTTTTAGCAAATTAAAATATATGTAAACGTACATTGTGGGGTCCTCTCGACGAAGGGGGCCCCTACCCCATCTCCCTGGAGCGTCTACCCGAAAAGGGGGTTCCCCGCGGAAAAGGAAGGTGGTGCCGCAATGAACACATGGCGGGGACTGAGCATCAGAGGACTCATCCGTTTATTACACGAGGGGCAAAGAGTTATAGAGAGAGAGCGAGAGGAGTGTCTCCTTGCAGGGCCAATCAGGGTAAATGTCATCTTGTTCATGCCTCTTTGGCCTGGTCCAAAAGCTGATCATGCGCCAGTCACGCTACCAGGGACCTATCAATGTCTTGATCATGCTAAGGAGACATCCCTCATCCAATCCTGGTCTCAGGTAAACACCCTTAGGTCTCCGCCCTCACCACTTCCCCTCTGCGCCATCTTTGATGCCTTTTTTTCCTTTCCGACTTCTCTCTGGGGATCTTTCCCCACAATACATGAAAATTTCAACAGATAATTGAGACTGATGGCTTGTAGTACTTTTCAAACAGTAAGAGATTTGCTGTAAGATCTCCAGTCTCATCTGTTTCAACGTGAGAGAGTTTTCATATGCCAATTATATAATTTGAAGTGTACAATGATCTACTACTATACTAAGAGCACTGGGAAAATCAGAAGGAAACCGAATGCACCTAAGCATAATGGTGTGCACTGCTCAACAGGTGCCAAGATGGCGCCTGCAAGTGACAGCCCTGCTCCAGTAGCATAGGTAAGAGAGGTTGGTTCACTTCAACTTCTTATAGTTTACAGAAGTTGAATCAGTTATTTTTTATTTTTATTTTTTTATTTCTGATGTTGCTTGACATCTGGCCTCATAGATGATATTTTTTCTTTCCTTTATGCCTTTGTCTTCCTGTCTCTGCCTCCTGCCCCTTCTAATTCTCTCTCTTCTGTTTAAGGATTGGAGCTTCACTCCAGGCAGTGATGGCTTAATGGCTGCGTTTCTTTTTCCTTATAGTTACACTAATGAACTGAAAGTTTTTGTCATGATTGCAGCCTTTGTTTTCTCATTCAGTAGTGGAGGACTCATATTTTGTGTGCAAAGTAATAATTAAAGCAAAATGTGATGAAAGAATGCAAATTAATAATTATAAATAGAGATGCAGTGGTACATAGAAATATTGGCACAGACACCTATAAATGTATAATATTTTAAACTTTTATGGGCACCTTGTAATTATACATTATAAAAGAGGTTCAGAGTTATAGGAACAAATAAACACAACAGCACTTGGTGTGTTTCCCTCTGGATCTAATCCTGTTCTCTTCTACCCACACATGTTATTGAGATTGGAACTGATAACTTCATATCATAATTTATATATATGAAATTATCATATACATATATATGAAGTTATCAATTCCAATTGATATATAAATGAATATATAAAGTTATCAATTATATATTGTTATATATGCATAGCATTAGCTGAACTGTATATGTATATATGTGCATAAATAAATATATACTTGTATTTTTTGTGATACAGATACATTATGGACCTCTTTGAGTGTGGGAGGCTGAATTAAAGCTTGTTCATTGAAAAATCTAAGGAATATGAAGATACAGTGAGAAACAGAATAGGAAAATACTATGAGGACAAGATAAGAGATTATTTAAATGGCCCTGAATCAGCTCCTTTCTAAGACAAAAATGAAATTAAAGCCAGTGAAGCTGAGGATTCAGGTATCTCTGCCTTTTAGACTCACTCTAAATAGATTGTTGAATTTAAATATTAGACACATTTTCATACTCATATCCTATATGGATATGAAAGATAGAAAACATATAGAGCTAGAACTATTTTTTTGTCTTGAATCTTTTTTTTTTTTTTTTTTTTTTTTATTGTGGTACTGGGGATTGAACTCAGAGGCATTCTACCTCCGAGCTATACTCCCAGCCCTATTTTTTTATTCTTTATTTTGAAACCGAGTCTCACTAAGTTGCGGAGTACCTCACTAGGTAGCTGAAGCTGGTGGCAAACCCGGATCCTCCGGTCTCAGCCTCCCGAATGCTGGGATTATAAGCGTGCGCCACCACCCCCGGCTTGTCTTGAATCTTGAAAATCTCCTTTTTACTGCTTATTGTTTAACCTAATAATAAACTAAGGTGAAAGCAGCTCTGAATAGTTCTTTTTTCTTCTTTTTGAAATTACTGTACAAAGCTTAGTAGACAGTAGAATAGCCCTAATGCTGCCTCATTGTTATAAGCCAATGGTTTCATCCACACTCAAATTCATAGGTTCAAACCCTTATTCCCAGTGTGATTGGATTAGGAGGTGAAACTTTTGGGAGGTAATTAGGTCTTTAGGGCAGGACCCTTATAAATGGAATTAGTGCTCCTATAAAAGAGACCTCAGGGGCTTCTTCTTTTATTTCTGCCAGTATGTAGACAAAGAAGCATCTCACTGGAATTGACCTAGAAAAACAAATCATCTCAGAATTCCAGTCTCTGAAACTTTGAGAAATATATCTCTCTATTTTATAAGCTGCTCATTAGATAATGTAATAGGAGCCTTCTTCTGACTCTAACAGCTAATAAATGATCTATTTCTTTTCTTTTCTTTTTGTGGTACTGGGGATTGAACTCAGGGGCATTCTACCTCCAAGCTACACCCCCAGCCCTATTTTTTATTCTTTATTTTGAAACAGGGTCTCACCAAGTTACAGAGGGCCTCACTAAGTAGCTGAGGCTGGCGGTGAACCTGATCCACCAGTCTCAGTCTCCCAAATGGTGGGATTACAAGCATGCGCCATGATGCTCGGCTAACAAAGGTTTATTTCAAAGGCGATATTATTTCTCCTTCATTCTCCTTCTTTCCTTCAACCCCTGCTAACAAATAGCATATTCTTATTCATTTACTAATGGAAGGGCCCTGGTGCCTGTTGATCTGAATAAGAATTGACTCAAAGAAGACTTGAATTTGAATTGTATCCCTTCTGGTAAACACAGCGCATGACCCTAGCCTGTGGATCTGAACTGATGTAAGGATCACTTAGACATAAATTGTGTCTCTACTGATAAGATACCAGCATAACCTTGAGGAGCTAACTTTTAAAAGGGACTTGATTCTCTTGTTAGAAGAGAATCGAGGACTTGTTCCTGAACACTTAAGTTCACTGGTTTCTCTCATTTCCTAGCTAATCAATACATTTCTTTTTTGTTCTTCCCAAAAGTTTGTCCCAATTATTAGATTCATCAAATTGGGGCACATACTGAGATGTGGTACCAACAGCAGCACAATCTAATTGAACTAAATAGACACTTCACAAAAGAAGAGATGCAAATGGCCAATATATAAAAGAAAAAATGTTCAATATAATTAGCAATCAGGGAGATGCTCAAAAAACAACAATAAATGCTGTCAAGAATGTGGGGAAATAATAATTTTTCTATGTAGTTGGTGAGATTGCAAATTTCTACAGTCACTATGGAGATCAGTGTGGAAATTCCTCAGAAAATTGAGAATAGTATCACCATATGATCCAGGTAGACTATTCCTGGGTATCATTCCAAAGGTATTGAAATCAGAATATTATAGTAATATATGCATATCCATGTTTATAGAAGCTCAACTCAAGATAGCCAAATTATGGAACTAACCCAGGTATCCCTCAACAGATGAATAGACTATAAAATAATGGGATATACATACAATGAAATTCTACTCAACAAGAAAGAAGAACAAAATGAAGTCATTTGCAGGAAAATGAATGGACCTGGAGAATATTATGTAAAATGAGATTAGCCAGTTACAGAAAGTGAAAGCTCATATGTTTTCTCTCATATGTTGAAGCTAAGGAGTAAATGGTAGACACAGGAACTTCAGAGAATGTAGGAGAAATTCCAATAGAGTGAGGGAGGTGGTCTAGCATCTAGGAGAAAGTAAAGGGCAGGGGAAAAGGGAGGATCAATGAAGGAATCACTTCCATTGAGTGTAGATACATATGTGAGAATACCAATTCCAATCTTACTATACCATGTGGGATGAGAGGAGAAGGAGCAAGGACTGGGGAAAGATAACCAAGTGCTGTGTGCAAATGTGTCACGCTAACTATGAAGGACATTATGATGTGAGACTCTAATGTACCAATAAAAGTATAAAAAAAGAAAAAAAATATTTCTTCTATGAAATTTCGATGTTTGCCCATAAAGATACACTAGCCTTGTAACCAGGAAAAAGATAGTTTGCCAATCAAATCACTTTCACCAATTATAAACTGATGTTTCATTAGATTATCTTGCATGAAAGAATATTAAATGAAAAATCTAATGGGCAAATTTATTTGTGCAACTTAAAAAATCACAAAAATGTAACTTGAGACAGGTATCTCTAATAGAATCTAGTAAATAACAAATGAACAAATCAATAAATAGTCAAATTATTTTATGAGGGTCAAATATTTAAGGCAAAATGTATTTTCTTAGAATCTTAAGCAAATCTCTACATGATTGACCACCAGTATCACTTTTGTTTCATTTTGTTTTCAATGCTGAATATTCCAACTTCCTGGAGATGACATCTTACTAATTTTTCATAGTAAATCATTTTATCAGGTCCTAAAATCAGTGGGCTGTAGGTGCTACTAATATTATTTGGCTTCTATTCTTTAATGATAATAAATCCAAATTATATCATCTGCTTATTTCAACAAGCTTTAAAATAAATTATATTTTTAATATTTCTTAAAACTAAATAGTTGGTGCTCATTCTTACCTTTAGGAAAATTACTAATCTACAATCTCCTGACTTTGCTTGAGTATAGGCATAACAAATATAAAATAAAACCATCTAATTTCATATTAGCTGTATGTGTAAATATAAATGCTAATACACATATATAAATAGAATATAAACTTTATGCATTTTCAGATAATTTATACGATTTCTGATTTTGTAAAAATTGTTTGACTTCTTTTTTTTTTTGCTGTACTGGGGATTGAACTCAGGGACATTCTACCTCCGAGCTATACCCCCAGCCCTATTTTTTATTCTTTATTGAAACATGGTCTCACTAATTTATGGAGTGCCTCACTAGGTAGCTGAGGCTGGCCGCAAACCCGGATCCTCTGGTCTCAGCCTCCCGAATGCTGGGATTACAAGTGTGCACCACCACACCCGGCTCGACTTCTATTCTTTAATGATAATAAATCCAAATTGTATCATCTACTTATTTCAACAAGCTTTAAAATGAATTATATTTTTAATATTTCTTAAAACTTACTAGTTGGTGCTCATTCTTACCTTTAGGAAAATAAATAATTTGCAACCTCCTGATTTTGTATGAGTATAGGCATAACAAATATAAAGTAAAACCATCTAAGTTCATATTAGCTGTATGTGTAAATGTAAATGCTAATACACACATATATAAATAGAATGTAAATTTTATCCATTTTCAGATAATTTATACAAAACTTCTGATTTTGTAAAAATTAACACTACCAACATTTCTAAAAATTTTAACTGAGTTTTAAAAACACTACATAATGGTTGTTTAAAACAATGAATTGTTTCCTAAACCACTTGTGTCATTACCTATTTCAACAAATGATAATTTTGTAAGCTAAGAAACAAGAAATCACCTTTTACATTTTTCCTTAACTCTTTCAACATCTTTTTAAACTGTCTCATGTACCTCTTACATATCCAAGCAACTTTAATTTCCTACCTTCAGTGTCTATTAATCTGGTTTCCCACATGCCTTTCTACTCCTACCACTTTCTTCCACATTAGATGCAGAGTAATCATTTTTAAATTAAAGTTTAATGAGTTAATGATGCCCTTTTTACTTGAAATCCTCTGTGGTATCAC
The DNA here is from genome assembly GCA_004027655.1 of Graphiurus murinus. NCBI lineage: Eukaryota > Metazoa > Chordata > Mammalia > Rodentia > Gliridae > Graphiurus > Graphiurus murinus. Next base: position 133,288 of record PVLC010000189.1, on the reverse strand, counting down.
ATACCTTTCAGATTAAAGCCCAGAAAGAAAAATCAATCATAAGACTCAAAAAAAGCCCATGTTGAAAGTTTCACCTGTCTTAGCTCTTTGACTTCTAGCAATTTTTCCTTTGATGTCACTGAACTTTCCGTTTTCTCCCACCCAAAGAATTTTCAATATGGCAGGATGAATATAGTCCTGCCTGTTACACAGTGACCTTTAGTGTACACATATTCAGACACATACACACACATGTGGGCGTGTGCACACACACACACACACACCACACACACACACACACACACATACACACACACATACAATTACATGCTCCTTACTATTCAAACCTCTTTTCAATTATATCAAAGAATTTTTTAATTGATGCATTGTGATCATTCATCATAATGAAGTTCAGAGTGCCAGCATTCACGGAGCCCTCCCCAGCTCCCACCCCACTCTCTGCTCCTCCCGTCTCCCCATGTAGAACACTGCGATGGCATGGATAAATTTGTTTACGTCCAACATGTCCATTGAAATGTTATCCTCTTTGAGTCTCCCTTTTCCCTCTGTTAGGTCTACTCCCACATTCCACTAAGGTTTCTCTTCCTTTGCTTGGAGTTCCTCTTGTGTCCAGATTTCTCCATAGCTTCCCCTCATGAGAGAAAACATCGGACCTTTCACTTTTTGTGACGGACTAATATCTGTAATATTCTACAGATTTCTTGATTAACATACACACTAACATTCTACTCCAAATCAGTCCAGGTTCTGCTATCCTTCCCTCTTACCATTCTTGTATTTCTTTTTAGCTCAAATCATTGTCTATATTTATATATTGACCCAAAATAATGACTACTTCAGAGGGAAAGAGAAAAGTATTTTATTCTGAGCCAATTATGGGTGATCTAGAAATACGGATTCAAGTTGTCCTGAAAAAATGTTCCAAAACAAAAGATATGGTTGTAACCATTGCTCTAAGCATCACAGATCAAGGGAGACTCTCAGATGTAATAACAATTTCTAGACCTCCAATCGACCATGTAGTGACTGACTAATTATATTAGATCAAAAGTTACCACTTTCTTGGCACAGGAAAGGAAATATTTCAGGAATGGATTTGCCTTCAATGTCAGTCAAGGTTGAGATGATTAGACTTCACTGTTTTTTGCTTTTTTTTTTTTTTTCCTGTGGTACTGGGAATTGAATCTAGGGACCTCTCAGCTACACCTCCAGCTCTATTTTTCATTATTTATTTTGATACAGGGTCTCACTAAGTTGCAAAGGACCTCACTAAATAGCTGAGGCTGACTGCAAACCTGAGATCTTCCTGTCTCAGCCTCTCAAGTCCTGGGATTACAAGTATGTGCCACCACACCCAGGTGACTTCACTCTCTTTTATACATTGTCTCTGGTATTGAGCTACTGGTTCAGTGCTCAGTACCCTTTAGTGGGACTGTGCATACATCCCCATCAGCTATAAGGATTGGCTGCTGATAACTCAGAGTTATTCCATGGCCTGTGGAATTCAACTCGGCCCCTGCTGGCCGACTTTAAGTACAATAGGCCACTCTCTTGTCTTCAAAGAAACAAACACTGTTGTTTTCTTTGCTTCAAACACTCACCCATGACTATTTTGAAGCCAGGTTTTAGTTGAATTATACTGACTGCTCTTTCCTGGCTTAAGTACATTAACATATAGATTAATTATATGTAAACGACGTAACAAAAATACAAAATATATTCATCAAAATATTTTCCAACTCAATTACTTAATCATATAAATGTTTATTAATATTTACTATCAAAGATATTGGCCTATTTCAATTTAATAAACTAGAGTTTTTAAGTTATTATTTTTGTGGTTTTAATAAAGTTTTCTAGCTATGTTTGGAATAAGTCTCTCATAGATTGAGGTAAAATATTACTCTTTATATTTTCCACATGTAGATTTCCACAGAGCATACCAAACAATGGTATTTGTATAAATAATAACATTTTTATTAGCATTTTTACACATTCTTGTTTTTGTTTTTTTTTCATTCTTGGTTTTGAAAAACTAAAACTCTCATTTCACAAACAGATCTGACACATTGAGGTAGTGTCATCTTTCCAGAATGAAACAATATAATAATGTGTTTTTTGCTTCATTGTGAATGAAATAACTTTTTTAACTTCTAATATAACTGTCCATTGACATTTTCTTATAATTGATTATATTTAACTGTTGACATGTTGGAGTATCTTAAACTATTTTTACAAATAAACATACACAGAAAAAGAAAATATATCATCGCTTTTTTTCTTACTCTTTTCATTTTTTTGGCCTCTTATTTCTACAGAAATTAAAAGTAACTGAAATTCTTCTGATCACATTTAAAGAATTAATGTGTCTATAAATCAGTCAAGATCCCAGCAGTTATTTGAAAACAGGACTTGATGACTAAGATACTTCAGAGGTGTAAATTAGCTTTACTTTTCCCCTAGCAACTGGCAAATGGTAGTATTTGGAGAAGATAAAATGCCAGAGTTGATCTGTGTGATTATATCTCAAACTTTTCTTTATGCTGTACTTCCAGAAGCAAATACTCCCAAAATTAATGGTAGTGCTCTGGAAAACACAAATATGAATATTATTTGTTTATTTTTTTTCCATATATGACCTCAGAAGCTTTGAAAAACAGATGCCAGTCTGGGTGACAAACCATCTCAAGTATCTTTTAGGTGGGAGTCAATATAGGTCAACAGAGGAAGCTATCAGACTCCTTCTTGCTTAGAGTAACAAATTAAGTGAGAACAACCAAGCAAGTCAGAACTCTCCAGTTGTCCAAAGTCCTATGGACTCTTTATTGTTTTATATCTGGCATTTCTGAGAATAGTGCATATAACCTGGAAGGTGCTCAAAAATATTTTTTAAAGAAATTGTTATTACTTCTTGTCCTTAAAATACTTGAGACTTCCATGGATATTTTTTTTTCCAGAATTGGGCAATTCTTTATGCCAGAAATCTAACGATGGAGTTCAGAAGTTTGAGACTTTATTTTGAATTAATGCGGCATGAGTAAAACCATACATTGTGCAATTAGACTGTAAGACCATGGCTGATGTCTTGTTCCTATTCTCACTTCTGAAACCAATCAAGACTCATGTAGTTTAATTCCATTGTCTTCCACAATGTGGTTCACTCAACTTTTCAAATTCTAATTCCAATTACTTTCAAATATCAATATGCAGCCTCTTATACAAACTAACCTTGATATCATTTATTGTCCAAATCTTATTTCTTCTTTAATGTGTTCTGACAGAAATGGTGTTCTCCTTTCTTTAGAGCAATTTATATCTTGTTCTACTTTTAAGGCATATTTAATATTTGCTCCAAGAACCTCTTGATTATTCTAGCACATGGATAATCGCTTCACAGTTTGTGCTTGTACCTTGCAATGCACTCCATAAATACTGTGTTTGATGCTATGCACTTTTTGCCAACTGGCTACTGTATTTAGGTCTTTGTTCTTCGTCAATGAGTTATTAAATAGAGGCTAGGTTGGAAGAATAGTCTGGAATATACAGTTGAGAGCACTCACAAAATATACTCTTAAGAAGTTTAAATTTTATTGTAGGTTTAAGGGTAACCATACAATTTTATAAATGATGAGTATTTGGAATGAGACATGAACAGCATGATGATGCTAAAAGAAAAAAAAAATGCAGGTTTTTCTGGTTCATGAGTTTTCTTGGAATTCTTTATATTTTCCAGCTTTCATTTTCTCTCACAACATTTGAAATGTACTAAACATAAGTTTAGTTAGTGGTAGATAATGTTTGGAGGTATCATTGCCTTCCGGTAATTATGAAATAACTTTCATTCATACAATGTATGCTACAATTGTACAGAAGATTGTATTGGATATAGAAAAGCATAAAGGACTTAAGGATGACAATCTGAAGAATGCACATTTTTTATGAAAAATATAGCACATGAATTAAATACATAATTAATTATACTTTTGGGATTTTATTTTATTTTATTTTATTTTTTGTCATCAGGAAAAACTAAATAATGAAAAGAAATGAGAAATGTGTGCACGGCTGTCTTTACCTATACTAGCTTGTACCCAAAGATGTGTGATTAACCCTGTTGTACCCAAGAAATGTATAAAAATCCATGCTAAAAAAAAAAAAAAAAAAAAAAGTTTTGGGGATTTTATATGATATTTTAAACTGGAGTAGGTTTTTGTTTTCCTAATGTTTACTCCTCAAATTTTTAGTTTAATTAGAAACTTTTTAGATCATGCCTTAACATGTTCAAAAACATATTAAACCTCTAGACAACTGAGAAATATTTCAGATGCAGAAAGTACTAATAAATTCAAGTATATTTCCCTTTCATGTAATCCTGTATTACAGTGCATTATTATATTAATATTTCATTCATACTCAAAATTAACTGTAATAGAGATTAGTATACTATTTATTATTTCCTGGTAGTAAAGAGATGCATCAGAACATTTCCTGAAAATTTCTGGTCATTAGATTACATCTTCATTACATTCTAAATTATCTAAATAGTCCAGACTTATTACAGTTACTGGAAGAAAATGACAACAAAACCGAAAATATATTTTCAGAAATGTGATTCATGTCTGGTACTCTTGCAGAAATGCTTAAAAATTAACAGTCCAAGAATTAAAATCGTTTGATATGACTAACTTCTTGGGATGGCTGGAGTCCCATTGCAACATGTTTATACATTGTAAGCCCAAAATGCATATTCGTGATTCAGTTTCAGAAAATACTATATCCTTGAAATTATTTTGCCTATTTGTTTTATGGGAACTTATACTAGTTCCAAATGAATAAAACCTTGTTGTTATTTCAGGAGGGCTATCTCTGAACTCTTATAAATCAGTATGTTTGAACGTTTATATCCATAACTTTTAACAACTGCCAAGGCAAAAGATTTCATCTTCAGTGCACCTCATCGCAAAGTAATTTTATATTAAAATTTATATTTTATGTGGCAAAAAATTCCCTTAGTAAGTAAATGTTGGGCTGATAGAATAAAGAAAGAATGGAAGTTAGAAAACTATTTAAAATATCTAGAGGGTTTTTTTGTTGCTGTTTTTATTTTTTTACAACATGAATATGTGGTGTAAATGGAATAAAAGGTTAGATAAATCACTGTTCTTTATTTTTCTAAGTTCTTACTTCTTTTTTTTTTTTTTTGATGTACTGAGGATTGAACTCGGGCATTCTACCTCCGAGTTATCCCCCCAGCCCTGTTTTTTATTTTTTATTTTTTATTTTTCATATATATATTTTAATATAATAATTGGTGCATTGTAATCATACATCTTTGTTAGGTACAAGCTGATAAAAGCATATATGCACACATTTTTCATTTAACCCCTTCCCCAATTCTCACCTCAGGCCCTCGCCCTCCCTCCTTTTCAAGTTCAGTTTAGTGATTGACCTTGATATATTTGTGAAAGTACATCATGTGCTTTATTTTTCTATGAAGTAAACAATGCCCAAAACAATGATAAAAGATTAAAATGGGTTAAAATTAGTTCCCAAAATATAACTCTTTTCTCTCCTTTTTTTTTTTTTTTTTTGACATTCTTACCTTTTTTTTGGAGTTCTAAATCCAACCTGGCATTTTTAAGCCAATGAAAATATTCAATATTATTATTCTAATAAAATGTGAAAACAGTCATTACAAAGAGTTTTTGTACTTTTTTACATATACAATATAGAGTCATTAATGCTGTCCTATCAGGGAAGTCATATGATTGCATAGTGCTACATAAATTCTAATCAAAATAAAATATTTGGACTATAAATAAGTTTAGCAATAGATTGTGGCTAGGTATAAGTTTAGAAATCAATTGTTTAGAATATCACTACTATTAATCAGGCATGAAATGGTGAGGGCTTGAACTATACTGATGCTGATGGGAATGAATTATACATAATTCATCATATATACTTGAATGAATAATACAAGAGATAATAACGATATGTAAAATAATATTAGAGTAAGTGACCTAAAATAATACATAATTTATAGACAATGTCCTGTTTCAAAACTAGGAAAATAAGAAAGTGACTATATTCTTAAAATTATAGGCAGGTAATGGGAAGAGCATGGTATTGTATAGGTAATAATTCACTCAAAAATATCTATTGAATGCCTGACAATATTTCTTATAGTGACTAGGTGAAATGGAATCACCATTGGCCCTGGGTTTACTAAATACTGAAGCATAAGACCCAGAAATCACTTATTTTATTCTTCATTGCTAGGTTCACTAATGAAATTCTTTCCTCCACATTCTAACAAATAAAACTTGAGATAACAAATTAACATTGTTATCTAAATTTGCAATCATCGCCTCTGATCCCAAAAGTGTTGGAAATCAATTGGCTGTGTCCTAGTTTGGGACCAGGGCAAGAAGGTGTGTTTCCCTACCTACTACTTGCCAACCCTACACTCACACAGACTATGAGATATCTGGGGACTTTGGAGAACTTACTATTTTATTTTTATTAATTAGTGCATTGTAATCATACATCTTTGTTGGCCAGAAACTGACTTCACCTCTAAAGACACGCATAGACAGAAAATGCAGGGATGGAATAAATTATTCCATGAAAAGGGAATCTAAAGAAAATAAGAAGTAGCCATATGTATTGCCAGATATAATTAACTTTAAATCAGAAGCAATAAAAATAAATAAGAAAGGACATTATATAATAAAAGAGTCAATTCAGAGAGAAGAAATAGCAATTCTAAGTATATATGCACTGGAGCACCTATGTATATAATAGAAAGTATTAATAGATATAAAGAGAGACAGACTCCAGTAGATAATAGTTGGGGATTTTAACACCCTACTTTTGGCAAAGCACAGGTCATTCAGACAGAACTTCGGTGAAAAAATCAGCAGAGATATATTGTGCCTTTGATGAAATCAATGTAAAATCAGTGAAAAGAAATGTCCAGAACATTATATCCACCAGCTGCAGAATTCACATTCTTCGCAATGGCACATGAAACATTCTTCAAGATAGATCATACGAAAGACCACAAAATAAGCCTCAATAAACTTATAATAAATGAAATCGCATTGAATATCTTTTCTGGCAATGAATAACACCATAAATTAATAGCAAGAACAACTTTGGAAATTATAAAAATACCTGGAAATTAAACAACTTAAATTTGAACAACCATTGTGTAAAAGATGAAGTCAAGAAGGGTATTAAAAATACCTTGAAACAAATGAAAATGTAGACACTGTATACTAAAACTATGAGATGCAGAAAAAGCAGTACTAAGAAGTAATTTGATAGCCATGTATGTCTACATTCAAAAAAGAAGAAATATCTCAAATGATCTATGTTATATTTCAGGCAACTAGAGAAATAAGGGTACTATAAATTCAAAGTTAATACATAAAAAGAAATAATAAGGATAAGGGCAAGAAGACATAAAACAGAGTTCAGTAAAACAATGCTATTCTTTTAAAAGATAAATCAAATGCTCAAAAACTTATCTAGAACAAAGAAAAAGAAAGAACTCAAGTAAAATCAGAGATGGAAATGGAGATTTTATACACAGAGATGCAAGGATCATTAGTATGTATTTTGAACACATATATGACCACAAGTTTGATAATCAAAACAAATGGACAAATTTCTAGACACATTCATATTGACAAACTTAAAGGTGAAGAAATAGAAAACTAGGAAAACCATTAACAAGTAACATGATTGAATGACTAACAACAATAAACACTAAAAATAAAAAATCTTCCTATTTAAAAAAAGCAGAGACCAAACAGCTTCACTGCTGAATTCCGTCAAGCATTTAACAAATGAATACAAATTCTCCTTAAGCTATTCCAAATAAAACAAAATAAAATAAAAAAATAGGAAGAAATTCTTTCAAAATAATTCTATAAAGTCAGTATTAGTCTGATACCCAAAGCAAATAAGGACACACACACACACACACACACAATCTTGGAGCTAACAAATGCTTGTTTACAGAATACTATTAAGAATTAAAACATAATGTATGTATTGCAAATTGCAAATTTTGAATCACTACTAAAAAATGAGAAGACATTTTGCTACCAATAGTAACAATTTTCACAGTTTGTATGTTACTAACAATTTTCAAAAAGCACATGCAGGATGAACATGAACTACATCTTTTTAGTTTGACCACAAAGGCCATTTACAATCAAATAAAATCTAAATAGCATTTTTAAACCAAATCAGCCAATTCTATGTTTTCTTACCCAATTAGAAGACTTTTTTTTTTTTTTGTCTCTAAAAATTTCTTCCCCAAAGGCTTCAGATCTTCTGTTGGTTCCACTGAAAATCTGTGTCTGTGATAGAAGTGTAATAATTACTCACTGTTGTGCCATTTTTTTCCTGAGGGAATTACCTTTTATATAATTATTGTAACATATCTATTGGGAACTGATACATTGATTTTGTTGTTTTTGAGTTTATAGTTCACTTTAGGAGATAAAAAGACAAATGGTGATTTATGCTACATATAACACTCATTTAAATGCTTAAGAATGATGAGAGCAAAGAGGAATTGTTAACTTCCAGGAAAGAAAATAGACTACTTTCCCAGGAGGAGGTGGAATTTGGGTTTTTAAGAATAAATAGGACTGTAATAGGAAAGAAAGTAAACACGGGGTAGCCAGTTACATGACAAGGAGTGCAGGATTCACCCACTGAACAATATGTAACAGATGCCTACCTAGCAAACATACTCAGTTACGGACTGGAAAGGCCAAGATAAACAATAAATTGTCCTTACTCAACACAAGCTGGATAAAGAGAACAGCAATTACAGATGAGTGAGCTAAGTGCTTAGATAGACATACCCTACTGGAGCACACACACAAAAGAAATATCTACACTAAAGCAGAGGACACATGCTGATCAAGCAAGGATTTTTGAATTATAAATGGATTTACAGCTAGTGCAAAAAAGAAAAAAAGCCAAAGTAACAGCATATATTATATTAAAAATTTTTCTTGTGAAATAGATTGATAGGTTAAGTGAAAAATAATATTTTTTAACACTGGAGCCATAGGGCAAAGGGCGGTAAATAGGGAGATAAATTTAGAATGTAAGCTTACATTTTGTTTACTAGGCCATTTTTTTTTTTCAGAATAGCTGTAAATCTGTGCTTATACAATAGGATTTTATACTTGCAAGTTACTTTTTGTGTGTGTGTGTGTGGTACTGTGAATTGAACTCAGGTATACTCTACCTCTGCGATACACCATCAGCCACTTTTTGTTTGTTTTGATAGAGAGTTGCACTAGGTTGCTAGGAGCTCCCCTACATTGCTGTAGATGGCCTTGAACCTGTGAGCCTCCTGTCTCAGCCTCCCAAGTACTGAGATTACAGGTGTGTGACACTACATGCATCTTGCAAGTTACGTTTTTAAATTTGCATTCTTTTCTTTATTCTATTAATATTTTTGAAAAATGCATTGTGCTCTAAAAACTGTGCTGCCACATTAGTATATAAGAGGTAAGGTTCTTTCAGCCAGGAACTTTGGGATATTGACACTGAAAGCTATACAAAGAATAAAATAGATAAGGACAGGGACTGGAAATAGTGTGGTAGAGTAGAAATTGGCTGCCTTACTGTATTATAAAATTATGAGGTTTTTACCTAAGACAGTTGAAGATATGGTAAATGGAGTTGAGAGACATCTGGGAAGTGTTAATTGCATTACTCAGTGAATTATTTGATGAGCTAGGGAGTTGATAAGTACAGAAAAGACTTCAGTAAATATCCCAGGTCTCTGAGTTGCAAGTGATGGAAGTTACCATCTATAATGGAACCAATGCACGTTATGTGTTTCCTGATATGATACACATTTAAGGGAGAAAAAAATATACCCAGGAGAATTCTTGTCAAATTTTTTGAACTGTAATTCAATCATGAGGAAATACCAGACAGACTCAAATTGAGAGACTGTCTACAAAGGAACTGTCATACAGTCTTCAAAAATATCTGGATCATTGCAGGACATGGTGGTGAGTACCTGTAACACCAGTATGTGGGAGACTGAGACAGGAGGATGGCATGTTCGAGGACAGCCTCAGCAAGTTAGCAGACTCTGAGCAACCTAGCTAGACTCTGTTTCAAAACATAACAAAAATAAATAAATGAATTAATAAATAAATAAAATAAAATTTAAAAGGCTGGGGATGTAGCTTGGAAGTAGAATGCCCCAGGGCTCAATCCACAGAACCATACCAAAAAAGAAAAATAATCCAAAAGATGAAAGACAAAGTTCAACGTATGGAACACTTGATCCTGGGTTGAATAGGATTCTTGCACATATTTCTAGAACTCTGAAATTATATCAAACTTAAAAATAACAAAAACCAACAAGAAAAGCACCCAAAGGAATAAAATGAAAGAAAACATTTGATAAAGAATAAATGGAAATTTGGTGGAACAATGGGGAGATAAACAGCAGTGGACCCAACTCTCCTTTCTGCAGGATGATAAAAATAAGAATCACAACCCCAGGATACCCTTCCCACTTTGATATAGTTAGTGACTATCTAAGCACATAATCTACAAAAAATGAAAAATGTTACCCAAAGCACTGAGATGTAGTACGCTGTGCACTGGAAGCTCATTTCAAACATTTGGCCATTATCTCTAAAGATGAATTGACCATATTTTTATGTCCGTAGTCTGTTTGAAAGATCTCATGACTTCATCAGCGTGCAGACAGTGACGTCATGTCTTAGTAATTCTCTACTAGTTTAAGCTTCCTGTCTACAGGTAACCTGCTGCCTTACTCAGAAAAGCACTCTACAGGGTTGTTTAGCTGCTATACTGCAAAGGCAGATTTAAACTATTTTTATTTTTCACAACTAGATTAACCATTGAGAATTTGCTAATTAGATCATTTAAGTAAAAATGTGCTTTTATCAGTGAAAGAATTAACTTGTTGAGTACCATGATGTATATTTGAAATGATTCTCAAATATAGACATTCATAAGGTTCAAAAGATCTAAAGTTGTTTTTTTTGTTTGTTTGTTTGTTTGTTTTTGATACTCACTGTTTCTTTAGGTATCTAGACAAGCTAAAATCTTGATTGCTAAACAAACCTGTGTCTAGAAATTGGTCTTGAGGGATTTCTGTTTTCCTGATAACAATCTTAAGTGTAATAGAATTGCACCTCTAGAATATCTTCTTTCAATTTTTATGGACTTTTCATATAAAGTTGTGGTCATAGAACTAAAGGACAGAAAACTAAACTTTTATCAAACTCATAAAAGAAATGTTATGTTATGAGATGTTTTTATTTACTCACTAAAAAAGGAGTGCTGTCTAAGTGTGGGGTGATACCTGTTCTATTATTTGTGAGTTTGTGACCAGTAGTTATCTTTCATTCATATCAAAGCACTTTAAAAACTTAGTAAAATAACCTGAGAGATGAGTATTAGTAATTGGAATCCACTCACTTACCAATATATATCTTGCAGGAGAAAACCCCAAATTCTCTGTTGATCTGCATGAACGAAAGAACTTTGAGAACAATCCAGAATGTATTCCAATCCTTGGAATAGTAGAAGAATAGAAAACAAGAGGTATAAAGCAAATGACTTTCAATTTAGAATTAAAAAATCATGCAAATGGCAAGTGTTTAGGTCTACTTTCAAGTATCAACTTATTTCAGCAATTAGTTTCAGGCAATTTAAAAAGCAGTGTATGACAGACTAGAAAGGTGGCTGAAGTAGAGAGTACATAGATCTGCTTCTTTGTAAAAATTAGCCAACTATTCACTGGGACACTTAGAAAAAAAAAGTGTATAGAGATTACTGTTGAGGGTCACGTTGGTCAAGTGAGCAGAAATAAAGGTTAATTCAGTGCAGGGGGCCAGGCAATACTTTAAAACTCTCTCTACTTACTTCCTTTTATTCGAGGGAAATTCGTTATCCTTGGGAAAACTATTCATAGGAAATTTTTCAGCAAGAATGGGCAGATGTCTTTGTGTCTTAATAACTCATGCCCTTAATGTGGCCCCTCACTCAAATCAGCCTTCAAAAATAACTCCACATTTCAAAAGTGAAAAAAAGAAATCCACAAAAGAATAAACATCGACCTGTAAAAAGATATTGAAGAAAAAACAGTCAAAGAAGCATTAAAAGAAGAGGGGAGGGTAAAAAACGATTCACAATGAAAATTACACTTAGGAAAACTGTATCACCAAGTTGTAGATAAAAGCTGGGACAGGAGGTGAACGCAGGAAATGCCAGTACTTGAGAGGGTGGGGCAGGAGGGTCATAGGTTAGAAGCCAGTCTCAGCAAGTTAGCAAGACCCTGTATCAAAACTTAAACTTTTGCATGTCAAATAACATAATCAAAATTTATCAAATGTGATAAAAATGAAAAAAAATTAACAAAAATACAATAATAATCATGGGACTTTAACTTATCACTAAACCTACACAAAGCAAATAAACAACAAAACAATGAGCACAGACCAAGGAGTTAAAAAAGATGGGGTAAATTTATTAATTATATGTCAAACTCTTGACCTTTAAAACAGTCACAGTATCATAGTTTCAATTTCTTATTTAAGATTTATAAAAATTGATTATGTGTTAGGCCACAAAGTAAATATCAATATATTTCAATAGAAGTGGTACAGACTAATATCTTCATTGGGAAAGCAAGAAGGTATTATTTATAATCTTGTGGTTGAGGAATTATTTCTAAGTGAGATAAAAACCCCAAAACCTTTAAAAGAAAAGTAAAGATAAATTTCATTACAGAAATTTTCCAGAAAAAGAATTATACCAAAAATATAGTGAAAAGAAAACATAAAAGAAATATTCGTTTAAAATAAATCTGATGAAGTTCTAATGATTTTAACATGTGAAGAGCATATCAAATCAAATAAAAGATATACTTCTTGTATATTCAGGCTAAAAAATTTATTAACAAATATGTGTGACTGCTAAATATAAATGAAGATGTTCAAATTAGTTAAATAAAACAAAATTAAAATGTTTTTATCCTAGCACTGTTAGAAATAGAAAAAGACTAAAAACTTACAACCCAAATACCTTAAATTATGCCAGAGACATGTACCAACTTGCACTACTATTGTGAAAACCCAGAAATTTTATCTTTGTTTTTTGTAGAAATATTTCAATTAAATGTTATATAATATAAATAGATTGATGAATACATTTTATCTTTCCCTTGCAATAAATAATAGAGGTATGTAGATATGTGTGTTAGTACACATGTGCATGCATATACATATATGAAAGTGTGTGTACACACACACACACACACACACACACACACGATTTCTGGAAGGACAAACAAGAAACTGTAGACTGATTATCTGTTTGGTTAAAAAATGAACTTATGGGTAGCACCTGTCATTATATAAACGTGTAGGTGGTTTAGATTTTTTTATACCATGTTTCCAACTTATCAAAATTCAGTTAAGACACAATATGATTTCAGAATAACAATGTCCATTTCTGTAAGTGCCTGATATCAAGAACTGAAAGTTCATCAGATTTATTACTTCAGGAGCTATTGTGTCCTTCAGGGTCATCGGAGAGTTTTATAAAATTGTTAAAAGAAAATGTTTGTGTTGTGGTCTTAGGTAACACATGCGAAGAAATAAAGTGAAGGCATCTGCTATATCTTATTCCTCATAACTTAGGACAGTCCTTACTATCCTCAATACCTCTTCTGATTTCCCTATGGTTATCCTCTTAACAACTTCCGAAGTATTGTCACATATTGTTGCTGGGGAAATAAGAGCTGACTGCGAAACTCACTGGGAGAAGACACGGGGAGCAACAATCTGGAGTCTGCTGGACTTTGTCCTCTGAATCCTTTCTTTTGCTGTTTATTCTATATCCTGTCATGGAGCAAAATATAATATGAGGACCTTTCCGAGTTTTGTGAGTCCTCCAAGCAAATCATGAAACTCAAGCCTAGTAGTGGGGAACCCCAAATCACATTTTTATTGACCCTTTAAAATGTATGAACCATCCAAAATCCTGCTTTTTTTTTTTTTTTTTTTTAGTGAACTTAACTTCTTACAGAAAAAAATTAATAGTATTCATTGAATGATGCAAAAATGATTAAATTTGATTTTTGAGTTTTTAAATAAAAAAATAAAAAGCTAGAAATATTTTGAGAAAAGGCAGTATTTCAAAGAAATTATTCACAGAATGAGTATTTGCAAAATAATATTCATGAAAAGGGAGAGTAAATTGTAAACCTTGAAATAAAAACTAATAATGAGAAAAGCATTTAGAGTTTACTTGCAAAGGAATCAATTTTTGTGATAAATATTTTAGCATGTTGGTTCTTGTTGAACTGTTTGTTATATTTCTAGTTTCCAGGATATAATCAATAAATATTCTGGAGTGAAGATACTTGCTGAATCAAATTACTAAAGCTATTCGAAAAACAAATTTAATATTTTGTGAAATTTTCCTAGTGTTTTTTTTTTAATTCTCTTTTAATTACGTATCTCCACACTATGGCGTAGAAATCACTTGAAAAATTGCTTTGTATTTTATTAAACAGAATTACATCTCTCTTAGATCTTCACATTTCTTAGGGATCTGTAGCACAGAGTTTCACACACCACAAATGTCCCATAAATTTTTGCTGACTGGAAGTAAATTAAAGTTAGATTAATATGAATTTTTCTAAAGTCAAAATTCTAATTAGAAAAAAATATTTAGCACCCATAATACACTCAAAGAGCAATAACAGAAAATATTTCTCCATGAGAAAAAAAAATGCTTTATGAGTTTTTTCTCCCTCAATAATTTCACATGAATGAGTAGTCTTCAACTTTAAGGAAAAGGTGGCTGGGATTTAATCATTATACCCTCAAAGACTTTCACAATTATCTATGAAGTGTTCAACTCCATCATCTATTGTCAACTCAAGGGAGCTTTATGAGAAGACTAGTAAAATCTAAATCTTGTATTTTCCCAGGGTAGTTTGATAACTTAGTGACTTAATGTATTCCGTCCTCTAGACTACAATTTCTTAGTGTTCAAAATATTAAAGAAATTAACCTTGGTTATAATCCTGTCATTTGAGGCCTCCAGCGATTTGTTACTTGCATTGTTAGAGTTTGGGTGCTACTTTAATACAGGGATTTATTTTTCTCACTTAATGAAGTCTGTTTTATTTTAAGTGATTTCTCAAGGACATAATTTTAACTCATGGGATTGCAAGGCAATTCACTTTTCTATGAGTAATTTCTAAATTGCTTTTTAAATTTATTATATGCAGGGGAAATGATTTGAAAACTTTATAATAAATTTAATATATTCCCTAAGTATACTCTTGTGAGAGCAGAAATATCTGTTTTGTGGCTGTGGTGGCAGTTCATTTTGAATTTTCATAAATTCATAGGCATAATATCATCTTCTATTATAATTTAAGAAAAAAGTAAGGGTAAAAACTAAAAATATCAGGATGTTACACATGAAGACAGAATCTAGAAATAACTGTAGCCATATAAACAAGTAGAAAATAGAGTACTTTTTAAAATAATTGCTATTTATTGTCAGAATAAAAACGTCAGGGTTATTATGCTTCTGCTAATTTAGCTAACAGATTGGACAACTATACTAGATTTACAATGATTTTTCTTTCCTGTAGTTAGGCAGACAATGGGTAGCCCACTAATAGAATTATAATCTACCTAAGCAGTACAGTCCATTCTTTTGTAGCAGGAGTATCGCAGAGAGATGATGTGTGCCAGTTGTCAATATATGTTGAGTTCATGTTGATGGAGGTGATGGTACTGTGACGGAGTCATTTTATAAGAGGAAAAGGAGAGGGCAGAACCCAAGATCAATACAAGGGACCGTCTTGGGATGTTAGGGAGTTTTTCTGAAACTTGAACTTCTCGCTATTCTATCATTTGGAAACCAAATGCCTTTCAAGTCCACAGCATAATGTTCCATTGAAGAATCAACACCCACCTATCTGCTTGTTACCCATGGTGGAAGGAAAATATTTGAGTTCAAAACAGAGCATTTATTGAAAAAGGGCTAACACGCTTTGAGAAACAGATTGCTCCCCACACGCCAAACACTGGCTGCTATATCTGTCATTGGGCTAATATTTCACAGCTAAAAGCCAACTAAATATTATCTAAGGCCATGCATTTTGAAGATTTTGATTTTATATTTTGTTTCAGAATCATTTCAGCCACCTGGAAATAATAAGCCCCCAAAACAGATTCCAAGTTCCTTTACTGAATTTGAATTTTACAGAAAGTTTCTTACCAACTCAAATGAATTAGGAGAAAGATTGCAGTTTTTGTTTATAGTTGATTAAAAAAAAACTATAGTTGGTTCAGTTTTAAAAAATGAATGACTTATACTGATATTTTTATGTTCAACCAAAGTCTGTGTGCATCAGACCTGCCTCCCCAATTTCCCAAAGAAAGAAAGAAACCAAGGGATTAAGTATATATTTACTTGATCTCCTATTGTTCTGCATATTTTCAGTGTTTTTTAGGATTTTATAAATGAAGAAAATGAGATATTAAGATTAAATCATAACCAGACACATTTTTTCAACATATACAATTTTGACAATGTGAGCCAATGATAAGCTTTATGATATGAATGTGATTTATTCTTCCTAGAGAAAAATCAAGATGACCACTTACAACATATAAAGGGATGCAAAATACTTTATGTAAGTTATTGCATGACATCTTTACCACATGTGGATTTTTTAAATGGCAAAAGCAATACTCACACTTGTCCAAGGAAACACAAAACAGTCTGCTTTTTAGGTCGGATGCTTTGAGATAATCAGCTGACTATATTTGCTTATCTGTCCATGCATAATTCCTCAATGACCTTCTGATTCAAAAGCATATGGGGTAGAGATTACTATCTAGTGACTAGATGTTGTCGGTCTGGTCTGTCACCACTAAACAAACACATAGAATAATTTATCTTGAAATACAATGCAGTCTCTTCTGAGCCAGAGAAGGAAGCCTGTTGTGTTTTTATTTTTTATTCATTTTTTGTTCACTAATGCATCACATGGCCTAACATATTTTAAACATTAATACCTTTATGTGTAAGTGATCAATGAAGGACCAGTATAAATATGAAAGCAAGATAGGAAGATATGGAGGGGAGAGAGGAAAGAAAGAAAATGGACAAATAACCAGAGGAGTGATTTGCAAATGTCTGAAAGAGAAGCTGATAAGAGTTGAAGGAATTAGAATTGCTTTATTCACCCAATGCATCCTTAGCATGCATCTGCACTTTCTTACACCAATGCAGTGTCAGGAGAAATTCCCTGGTGAACAAGACCAAAAAGCCTCTTCCCTTACAGAGTTTAGAAGCATGTATAAAAAGAGAACTAAGAGGAATTAGCATAATATGTATTAAGTGAACAGAAAGGAGGAACATGGGATTCAAAGAGCACACAACTCAAAAGCAAGGGAACTAGTCCATCTAGAACACAAATAGGCCTTTCCAGCAAGAGTACCATTGAAGACTAAAGAAGCATAAAGTTCCATAGAAACGAAATTATAGCAAAAGAGGTACAAGCGAAGTGCTAAAGAGTTATCTGAATGTCTCAGAGTCTCCATGAATATAAGCAAGTCATGTCCATTCCCTGGATGGGTGTGTTGTAGTTCCCACATAATATTTAATTCTAAAATGCATGTAATATTCAAAGGACTTGAGGAGAAAATCCATTATGACCATGGCTATCCCGTCAATTTTCAGGCTTTCCTTGTGTCTTCTTCTAGTCTCCCCAAACCAACACACACAATGCTTCTAATCTGTTTTGCTGTTAATTGAACTTTTACTCTGACCTGTCTATATGAAGCATGTTTTGCTATGTAAGTTATTTTTAGGGAAATTCCGTCTTTAGCTGTCTGAATGTTTTACAACATACAGATAATGCCTCAGTTGTCAGTGATGGTTATTATGAAAAAAATGCACTTAAGAAATTTATGGATAAAAAGAGGCAAAGAAATTGCTATCAAGCCTTTCAAAATAAGGAAGTAGCACTATAGCAAAATATATGAAATATCAACATGTAGTAGGTAAAAAGAATCTTTGGCATGTGATTAGTTATGTCAAATTATTTAAAATATGTTCCATTAAATATCAGATTATCTCTATTATTATCAAGAACTCTAAAATTCAATAATTTCCACAGGTGTTTTCTGATTTTCAGTATTGTGTGAATGTTTTGTCCTTTTAATTCACATAGTGCTTCTATGTTTTCCTGATACTTTTTTTTAATCTCTCACTCCAATGGATAATGATGTTTAGATGCAGATACTGTTCTGCATGACTTGATATCTGCTATGGTGTTTAAGTCCAGTGGTCCGTTGCATAATTCAAATTTTGCAATATTTGAAAATTGCAAAATAGAAAAAAGTAACTTGATCCTTTCAAAATATTTCTCAACAAAATATCATGAAGAAGGAGAATCTATCACACAACAGATAGGTCACATGTTACACACAGTAATTACATAAATCTACTCAAAAGTAAAGATAAGGGATAATTTTACCTAATAGGAAACACTGGTTCCCTTTCTATCATGGTTATCTCCTGTCAGAATGTCTTGCTGTCATCCTCCAAAACGTGTTGGAAACCCACAAAATCTTAATTCTGAAAACTTCACCTTTACAAAGTCCTATGTTCTTATTCTTCCTCTTTCGAAAACCTTATCAAAATCAATTTTCCGATGAAATTTGGAAAATCAGGATGCAAATGTAGGCTGTTCGTGTATGAGAAATCTAGTAAAAGAGCTTTAACAACTCAGTCTTGAGACTGAACAGCAGAGAGCTCAGTGAGCTTCCCGTATTTCCCAGTGACGTCTCCTTTGGGAGATTTTTAAAACAAATTACCACTTGTTTATACCACTGCTTTGTCTTATACATTAGATGATACTAGATGCTTCTTTTTTTTTTTTTTTTTTTTTTTTTGTGTGTGTGTGTGTGTGTGTAGTGCTAGAGATTGAACCCAGCGACATTCAACCTCTGAGCTACACCCCTAGCCCTGTTTTAGCTCTATTTTATTTTTTAGTCTGAAGGTCTCACTAATTCTAGCTGAGAGTCTCATTAATTTGTTGAGGCTGGCTTTGAACCTCTGATTCTCTTGTTTCAGCCTCCCATGTACTGGAATTACAGTGTGCGCCACCATACCTGCCTTTTTTTTTCCCCTTTGGGGATTCCTTGACTGCCCCACTGGTAACTGACAGTGACAGGAAATACCAGGTGCCCCGACTTGCCTGGGTTGTGCTCCACACAGCCTTGGGACTGACTATTACCCAAACTTCTTACTGGCGAGATGACTTTCACGGCTTTGTATCATCTGGGAGAAAACACAAAGGCAAAAGTGGTAAGATAAAAACATGACAGACACTCATTTCTTCTACAACTATTGTTCCAAATCACAATCAAATGCCAGTTGCAGGGCTTCCACTGGAAGGAATACTACAGGAGCAAGTACCAAGAATCAAAGCCTATCTTGCCAACAATAATAGCTTCAAATATTTCTAATGGAAATGTTTGTCTATTCTAAGATCAAAATGCAAGTTATTCCTTTGAACAACTGAGCAATGCATATAAACTTAAGCGAAAAGTATGGTACCCATTTGTCCTCAAGCATAAAGTTTCCTGGAAAGAATCATATTGTTGTAAAAATAAGCAACTATGTGATATAGGTGGAAATATTCAAGAAGTATTTCTATGTAGTTTGTCAACCCAGTTTTCATAGATATAACCTTGATTATCTGGAGATCTCCTATTAATACCTCAGTAGGATATAACAATAAACTTTAGAGGGTCAGATTTTCCATTTTTCTACAATATTTTAGTTTGTCACATTTCATAATCTGCCCCATTCTTTTAAAATTAACATTTTTAACATGTTAGGAGCATAGGTAATGAATTTTATTTGTATATTTTATTCATATATATATATATACATATATATATATATATTGAGGAAATAGAAAACCTAATTAAAATAATATTCTATCCCATACTTTATAATAAAGTTTACTGGCAAAGATTTATTTATTGAAAAAGAATAATTTGGTGGGCATGGTGGTGCATGCTTGTAATCTCAGTACTTGGGAGGCTGAGACTGGAGGATTCAGGTTCACGGCTAGATTTAGCTACTTAGTGAGACCCTCTGCAACTTAGTGAGACCCTGTTTCAAAATAAAGAGTAAAAAAATAGGGCTGGGGGTGTAGCTTGGAGGTAGAATGCCCCTGGGTTCCATCCCCAGTACTGCAAAAAAGAAAAACAAACAAACAAAACAAGAATAATCTGAGGTAAACTGGAATAACATTTTAAATAGACATTCCTTGGGAAAATCAGCTCAAACTCTTTACTAATATGATCTTTCTGAAGTAACTTTCTTAGAAAATTGATTTCAAGAACATTTATTAAATAATGAGAATAGCTCCAATATTACCAGACTTGGTTATGTTATTAATTTTAAAAATTCATAAGGGGATGGGAGTATACCTCAGTAGTAGAATACTTGACGTATGGAGACATGAATTAAATCCACAGCACCACAAAGTAAAATAAATAAATAAAAATGATGTTGACACATGTAAAAAACAATACTAGTTTTTCCATAAAACACAAACTTGTGTCAACATATAGAAATGATATTCATGGGGCAATAATGATTTTAATTTCTCAAGCAGATTCTCTATTGGGAATATTATTCCATAGAGATGTAAATTTTTTTTCCAATTTCTTACTTTTCTTCTATTATTAAGTTCCATCAAACTGGATGTTAAAAATAACCCAGCTCCAAAATGTCTTTAAAAGATTGATATCAGAATCCATGTATTACATGTTAATTTTTAGGTTTAAAAATGTTTGAGTTAGCATACACTTCAAAATTTGTTTGTAGTGATATATTAGAATTAATTACAAAAATATGTAATCATAAAAAGAAGTACTCATTCACTAAAATCATAAGTGATAATTAGTTACAGAATTAAAATGGCTCTAATAATATTGACTACAGGGTTTTTAAGAGTAGAAGATGAAATTTTGTAAGAATTGGTACCAGCAAAATTGACTATGAATTAGAATGGAAATACTCTGCCTAACTACTCTACAACTAATAATCTACATTTATTTTTAAGTTATTTAGAAAATCATGGTGAAAACAAGTAATATTTGCATGGCACTGAATAGAAAAAGAGTTCACATCTACAAAACAAAAAAGAAACTAGAAATTTAACTTGTAGAAAAATTATATAATTCAATGAAAAAAAAGTATGAAGAAAAAATTTCCAGAAAAGAAAATCAAAATAGATAACAAAACTTCAAATAAGTCCCTCGAATCAATTTAAATAATTATCATATAAATACTCATTTTGGCAAAAATAAAATGAACCTATATTGTATTGAATATATTTGCCACAATATATTTACTATCATATGCAATAGTAAAATTCGGTATCAGCCAAGATTTGGGGAAATGACCCTTTCATATAACATGGATAGCAAGTGCCTTTTTACCACCCTGAAGAAGTAATAATAGCTACTAAATTTAATAGTTGCTCAGTAATTCCAGTTTGGATATCCACCATATATAAATCAAAATAAAACTATTTGTAATGTTATGAGATTGCGCTATCCCTTTGATGATCAAACAAGCAGAGCATACACTACAAATAAGTCAATTGAGGATTTGTTAAATAAATCATGGTACCTCTATGTCATGAAAAATTGTACAGCCAGTAAAATAGTAGACAGTATTAATTAATCTGAAAGTTACTGTGATGTATTTATCAATCCATTATAAACAGATTTCATTGAGTGTCTTTTATACGCCAAGCAAACTTTCAAGCAATTAGGACCTATTACAAGAAAGAAAATGTTTACCTTTATGAAACTTACATTCTTGTGCAAAGCAAATGAGAATGCATGTGGTAAGATATACCTTTATTCAAGTAATAATTAAATTTCAAGAAAAGTATGTTTATATATGTGTCTTTAGATGACCAAAAAGAAAATTATAACAGGCTCACTGATACTGGATTTGCCAAGTTGCTATTTTCACATAAGCAAGAAGGAAGTGAAAGCAGCTGAAAGCAATTTATTTTCTTTATATATAGTGGATGTCTACGTTTATTTTCTTGATTGAAGGACAATGTTCTATGCATTTTATTTTATTTTATTTTATTTTATTTGGTACTAGGGATTGAACCCAGGGACATTCCACCTCTGAGCTATACTCCTAGCCCAATTTTTATTCTTTATTTTGAAACGGTCTCACTAAATTGCAAACCTCACTAAGTAACTGAGGCTGGCCTCGAACCTGCTATTCTCCTGTCTCAGCGTCCCAAGGACTGGAATTACTAGCATGTGCCAAACACGCCCAGCTCACTGGTAATTTTAGAAGATGCATTTAATACATTATTTTTTAGTTCTGCATAGTTTCTTGCAAGAATTTTTGGCATACTGAAATCAATTTAGTGTCTTCTTGAATAAGTTATTCATAAATAATTCTCACAAATATTATTCTATGCTTTCTTGCTATTTTACACAGTCATACGAACAATACTTTTCCACTCAGCCTAGAGTTTCTGTGCTTAACTACTTAATATTCTAAAATGTGCTGGCAATAATGAAAAGACAATGAAATCATTTTGATAATAATACCAGAAAGATTTCAGATTCTAATTATATGCTAAAAAAGAAAGTCATGTCGCTACTTATAACTCAGTACTGTACCCTTTTGTTTTCACAGTTTGATTTTTAAACATATATTTTAGATCCCACTGATATGGTCACATATAAAATGTCCCCTGAAGAGATAAGGTTGATAAAGTTAGGTCATAGAGCTTGTAAATTCATCAGTAGATAAATCCATTATAATGGTGGTAGGGTGGTACCTAGACTAGTGGAATTGGCTGGAGAAATTTGTTCCAAGGGTGTGTAACCTTAGAGATGGTGCTTTTGACTTTGAATCACCTTGCTTGCTTGTACTTTTGAATTCCGCCTCCATGATGGGAGAGGTGAGCATGGATTTCTATCTTTCTCCACATCTCATAACTATGCTCTGAGCTTCAGACCCCAGCCTCATATGGACCGAACCCAGAATCCCCAAAAAGCCCTGAGCAAATGAATCTTCTTTCTCCTAAGTTGTGTGGTCAGTCATTGTAGATTATAGAAGTGAGGATGTTGACCAGGACACCCACTAAGTTATACACCTCATAGTCACCTTGAATTAATTATACACATATTCTTTTATAATTGTAAAAGATGCTTGACAAATAGCTAAGGTTAGAATGATATTTAATTAATGAGATAATAGAATAAATATGTAACAATTGAAAACATGGAATTTTTTATAGTTGTGAAAACATTAAATGGTGGTGAACAATTGAATTGGAAGGTAATTTATGTATTTTCTTTACCCTTATCTTAAATCCTCCTTATTCTAACATAAATCATTTTGTGAAGCACGGTATTAAAATAATCTAACCATGGAAATATATAAAAAATAAGAACTGTGTGTTTTTAGAAAAATTTAAAAAGGAGAAATTAATAAACATTAAGATTTATGCAAGAAATAGCAAAATAAATTTCAAGCAGACATATTATTTTTCTTTTTTAGTATAGATGATGCTAAATAATAAAATATGTTATTTAACTATTGGAATTCTATTTGGTGGGCCAAAGGAAATGAAGGATAATCCCAAAGGAATCATTCAATATTGGCCTATCATTCCAGTTAGGCAAGTTTGTGCTGAAGGAATACTACAGGATTATTTTACAAACTAAGGCTACTGTATTTCAAGAATAAAAAAGAAAAGGACAAAAATGAGTGCTGTCATTCCTTGTAATCTATGCATGCAGAAATTTAAAATGTGCATTGCTTCACTAGGGAATAAAAATTAATTTAAAAAGCTCAATACCAGAAAATAATAAATTAAAAAGCCTTCTAATAGAACGTGTTGAAGATGATGACAAAGAGAGATGCTCCAGAAAGAGGACTACGCACAATTTCCTGTGGAGTATTAAAGGATGTTTCAAAGGCAAGTTCAAGAAAATAAAAACATTTGACCCAGGAGTTTCAATGTTACAGAAAAAAGTAAGGAAGAATATTGTCCCCCACGCTGGACCCTCAACCACAAGGACCCAATGTAGACGATAATCCTGCATTGCTGGTTCAAGCTTCTTTTATTGTATCTCTCTCTCTCTCTCTCTCTCTCTCTCTCTCTCTCTCTCTCTCTCTGGGACCGAGGACGTTACCCAAGCAGTAACAGTAACAGTAACAGTAATCGTTTTCTTAACCTTGACAGTCACCGTCTCTCTGGCCGCAATCATCTCTCTCACCCCACTCTCATTCTTCAT
The DNA here is from genome assembly GCA_004027655.1 of Graphiurus murinus. Lineage (NCBI taxonomy): Eukaryota > Metazoa > Chordata > Mammalia > Rodentia > Gliridae > Graphiurus > Graphiurus murinus. Next base: position 108,851 of record PVLC010000189.1, on the reverse strand, counting down.
AGCCGTTCCTCTTAATCCTTCTCCTCTCTTGGCAAGAAGTGGAGTACTCTTAAAGCCAAACAGGGCTTGAGCCACGAGGTGCCTGCATACAGCTCTCACCTGGGAGCATTCTTAGGCCACAAGCCAGGCGTGCTGGCGCATGCGCTCTAGCGTGGCGCAGCCCTAGGATGTTACCACCTGCAGCTGCTCCTGGCACTCTGCCAGGCGCCATCTAGAGGCGAGGTCTAGCCGGGCCCAGCTAAGAACCCAGTATGTCCTCCAGAATAGGCATTAATTAAGATGACATGTATTAACAATTTTACTGGCATTATTATTTTTAATATTAAGACTTTTAATAATTTCCATGGTGAGCTCTTAGGACAGAGAACTGGTCTTGCACTTTTCTCTTTCTTAAAGCCCTGAACACAGTACTTGTCATAATTGAGACAGTTGTAGGCTTTCATTATTGGAATTTAATGAATATTGCCACTGAATTTTGCTTAATTGCCTTATTTATCAAAGGGAATTTACATAATGAAAATCATTCTGGTATTGCATGAAATGGCCTTCAAAAATAATAATTGTGTAGGATCAAGAGAAGGTTTAGGGACTGGGGAATGTAGCTCAGGTAGTAGAGTACTTGCTAAGCATGTGTGAGGCCCTGGGTTTGATTTCTAATACCTCAAAAAATCAAATAAATGGAAGTAAAGAAAGAAAAAAAGAAAGATGATTTACAAATAAAAAAAGTCAATATTTGCATTGCTGGAGACTACAATGTTCAGACGTGCATGGGATGTTGTTTGGGGGAAATATCATATTAAAGTATCAAGTTTAAAAAAAGAAAAATGATATTGTACTCAAATGGTGATATAAAAAGATATTTCAAAGAAGTATTTCTTAAAGGCAGTGGATTACATTTGCAAAACAGATTTGATATTCAACTAACATTACTTTCGACACCCAAATATTAATAATTCCTGCATTCCAAAAGAAGTTCCATACATGTATTAGAAATACAAGTACGCATATAAGTATATGTACACATTATATGCACACATTATAATGATAATATATATGTATATATTACAAGTGAATACATTAATCTATGAACTTTGTATAGTTTAGTTAGCATAATCACAGTAATCCATGGTCACAATAATTAACACAATACTATGATAATAAGAGTCATCAAGACTGTCCTACATCTTTTTAAATTTTATATTTTAAATGATAAATAAGCAAGCACAATTCTAGAAGACAGATAGATATATGTGTCTTTAAATAATAAATTGAAGTTTGCAACAGGAAGAAAAAATGTCCTTGGTCATATTTTCAAACAGGCACATGCAAAGCAGAGTTAGATTAAGGCCTTCCTCACAGTCCCCTTCATATCAAGACTGAATCTCTGACAAATGAACTGAGTACATACCTCTTTGATTATTTCTGACATTTTATCAAACCAGATATGCAGAGACAGCCTTGGTTTAGGAACATCTACTTAGCTGATGCATCATTTGTCTCTGTATAAAAATACCTGAAATGAAATCTAACTCCTATAGAAGGTTCACTTTTGATAATACTAATGTTCTTATAAGCATTTTGCTACAAATTATTTCTTTTTACATAGTGGAATTTTTTGTTTCTTCAGGTTATAAAGAGAAAATAGTGATGGATTCAATCAAATATATAAACTCCATGATATAGAGTCTATTTAGAAATCTCCAGGTAGTTTCCAAGGCAGCTTGAAACTAAGCACATGGTAACATCAATTATGTAAGGTTTGGCTTCTCCTTCAAGATATTATAGTGCATGTCTTTCGAAGATAGGAAAGAATCATTAGAGGTTATTTTAGATTAATGTACCTTATTAATGAGTACATTCCATATATTGTTAAAAACTGGGCAAACATATTTAGACAAAAATAGCTATATAATATATTGGCAATTTCAATCACAAATCATGGGGGCTGTTGTGAGCAGAATAGCTTTCCTTTGTGCCCCCAAATAATTTATCTGTGTTTTTATATCCTATAGGCCACAGTTGAATACCTTAGTCACTAGGGTACTGATATTTTTGCAGTAATGCAAGTTTCTGTTCACAGCCATATAATCTTGAACAAGGTTCATAAATAATCCATGTAGAAGTGCATCTTGCTGTCACATTAGTTTCTGGCTAATATGGTTTTGGCAAGTGTATAATTATGTTTATGAAATTGGCTTAGTAAATTGTTTGCTCTGCCTTCAGTAATGATGTAACATGTAGTGACAGAAACAAACAACAAATAAAGGTGTATTGATCAACAGACTGCAACATGGAAAGAAAAGAGTAGACACTTATTCTCATGACTGTATTTCCTACAGGGGGAGTTCAAGAGTTAGGTAGAAAGGAGGCTAATTAGTAAAGCCACTGTATGATCTCAAGGTTCCAATGACATCCAATCAGTTTTATATTTACTTTTTATATACCTCTAATCCTTGAAATACGTATTCATATATAAGTATATATATATATATATATATATCTGTTGCATATATATTTGTTTATATACATATTAGTAGTAAATACATGGTAAAAATGCATTTGTATATATGTGTATGTGTTAATTATCATGACAATCAATTATACCCTGGAAGGTAACATTTTGTTGTCCCTTATGACATTAAAACACCATGCTATTATGGTTTTATACTTTAGTTAAAATAGGAATAAATTATTAAACTAAATATCAGTACCAGGAACATATTTTCTTATTTGATTGTATTATGACAGTTCTTTATTATCTGTGATGTCCAATAACATTTATTAGTTATTGATTATTTTAACCATGATAAATATAATATGTAACAATGCTTTTTTTAATTGAACTGTATTTCAAAGAACATGTATGGAAATTGTGATAAACTAAAATTGGCATGCAATTTTGTAAGTTGCATCCAAATGTCTAAAAACAATGAGGATGTAAAATTACATAAATATTTTAGAATACAATATTTTAATAAAACAAAAACAAGTATCTGAAAGCCAAATTAAAAATCATATACAAAATAAAACAATCTTAGTATAGTTACTTTCTTCAGACAAGATACATTTTTTAAATGTAGCTCACTTATTTTCTGTAACCTTCTGTAAAACATGTATAGTTCTTTAAAATTTAACATGACTTTCAAATGAGATGATTCCATCTAGGTACTAGGTAATGTAGTTTACTTGTACTGGAAATTCTGACTTCATTTTAGTAGGTATCATATGAAAATTAAATAGATCCTTCCAGGGATTCAGTAAAGAGAGTGTGTTAAAGAGGTTTTAAAACATTAAAAATCCACTGAAGAAAGTACTTGCAACATCTGTTATTTTAAGTACACAGTATTTTATAGTCTTTAAATCCATATGCCAGGAAAGTACTAAGCAAAACAAATTCTCAAACAACCTGATTTGGTTACAAAGTAAGGCTACTGAAATATATCTGAACATATCTTTAAAATGAATTATATTACAATTGAAGTGAATACCTATAACAATAATTAAATGAAATAACTCAAACTTTGTTATATTAAATTTTATTTTGTTAACTATAAGAACAAGAAAAGATAGTGATTTTAAAAAATTATATCATATTATGATAAATAAAAGTATATAATGATAAATAAAAATTAATTTCCAATGGGAATGTAATGAGAGTAATTTTTAGAATAAAGAGACCATTATAATAGTTCAATTAATAGCCAGTTCCAATGCCTTACTTTGTAGTCAGAATGCTCTCATAGATGATATAGGAGATATTGAGGTATTTTATAATGATTAAAATTTTTAATAGTATATAAAATATCATTACATATTCTTAAATCTAGTGTTTGTATTTGCCAAAAAAAAAAAGGAAATGTTTCAGATAGAGGAAGGGAAACTCAGCTGAGCTGCTCTGAGCTACACGTGTCTCCTGTTTTAATCAGAATTCTCACTACTGTGATCCCGAACACCTGATCACTCAACTTAGAGAAAGGAACGATTCCCTCCCCACACTTCTGGAGCTTGTAGGGGTCCAGTCCATGTCAGGCCAGGTTAGACTGGTGGAGGGCAGGACATGGCCCCGGAAGGAGAAGAGAGTGGAACACAAGTGCTCAGATCTCACACCAGGAAGCATAGAAGCAGGAGAGATTGCTGGGGTGAGGAACCATGGATGTATATATACTCTCCAAGGCCACACCCCGGAGGCCCCTCCTCACAAACCTCATGTGTTGGGGTGCCTCCAATATGGCTACCTCGTGTCCCTGAGGTCTGGGAGGCATTCTAAATTTAGTTTATTTATTTATTTTTTGCGGTACTGGGGATTGAACTCAGGGGCATTCTACCTCCGAGCTACAACCCCAGCCCTATTTTTCATTCTTTATTTTGAAACCGAGTCTCACTAAGTTGTGGAGTGCCTCACTAGGTAGCTGAGGCTGGCCACAAACCTGAATCCTCCGGTCTCAGCCTCCCAAATGCTGGGATTATAAGCATGCGCCACCATGCCCGGCACCATTTAATGTTTCTTAGGACTAGCTGGAGCAGAGCACACTATTCTTTCTTAAGTGGCATGTGCCGCCATGCCCGGCAGCATTCTAAATTTAAAGGAAAACAATATGGAAGGTGCTGGCTTAGGATTTCATTGCAGTTCATTCTCCAGGGCCTGTGAAAATTGTTTTGAAAATGCTAATGATATAAACCTGAAATTAGTCATTTAAGGGGTTCTACTTTCCCCTGCTCATAACAGCATTCTACTTTACAAAAACCATGCTTATTTAAGGTCCTTCGGTATGGGCATAGTTGTACATTTTTTTTTTCCAGTTTTTATTTTTTTTTCTTTCCCATGTCCTTTACACTGATTGCTTGCTGAATATGGATTTGCTTTTAAATAATGTTGAAAATCAGACAAGAACTTATCGCCTTCTAGGAAGTCTTCTATGCTATCAAGAAAGAAAGTTGACTGCTACAAAAAAATTGTTGCACTTATATTTACTATGCCCTTATTTTATGCACTTGGAAATTATCTTAAAAAGTCAAGGAAGCTGGCAGCAGATGATGACGAGGCTTTGCTCTGTAGCTGTGTTCAGGGCCCCAAGACTTCCTTGAAGCTCAAACATTTGCTGGAAGGACTCACAGGATACAGAGTAGCTGTTGTGCTCATGTTCACAGAGAGGGAATCTAAATTAACATCAGCAGAAAGAAAAGAGGCCTGGAAAGAAGTCAGGAGAAAGTGGACACAAGCTTCTAGGAGCTCCCTCTCAGTGGAATGCACCAGACACCTGTTATCCTCACAGCAGCAAAGAGTGACAACACACGCAAACGACCGAGGAGACTCAGGTGAGCCTCGATGCCCAGGGTTTCTATGGGGATCGGCCACTTAGGCATGCGGGCTGTGTAGAACTGTCATTGGCTACCCAGACTCCAGCCGCCAGGAGAAAATCAGGTACTCACCACCTCATGTCGTTAGCATGGACTACAAGATTAGACGTGTACTGTGTGGCCCAATGCCTCAGATACACAGAAACATTCATTCTAGGACAAATATTTAAAAGGCTCAGGGCTCATGTCTCAGGAGCCAGACAAGGACCAGTCCTGAGGACAGACCTTTCTTAGGAATCCTCCAATTTTGAGCCACCCACACCTGCTGAGTTAATGTTTTCTTGCATAGTGGCTAATTGCCTCAAAATTCACTGGCTTCAAATGGCAATACCTATGAGCTCCCAGTTTGCTGTCGATGAAGAATCCAGGTGCAGATGAGCCGGACGCTCTGCTTGTGCATCTGTCTCTCACAGTCAACAGTGCTGTCCAGGAATATTATCATCTCAGGTTCTGCCAGGGAAGGATATGCTTCCAGTCTCTCTCATGCGATTGTGGGAAAGATTACTTTCCTCTGGGCTCTTGGACCGAGGTTCTTGGAATTGAGCCTTGGACTCAATTCCTTGCTAGATGTTGGGTAAGGAACACCTCCAGTTCCTGGCCATGTGAGCTTCTCCAACATGACAGTTTTCTCCCTCAAAGAAAACAGGTCATCAAATCATGGGAGAATGTCAGCCAGAGAAGATAGTAGCAAGTCAGAAGTCATAGTCTCCACCACCAATTCATGGAAGTGACATCTTTTCCCTTTTGACACATTTTATTTATTAAAATGTACCCCATAGCAAAGAGAGGGGATTATCCAAGGACCTCATTATTAGGCAGCAGGGATCATGGGCAATCATTGTAGATGCTTGTCTACGACCATACTGAACATAAGAGGTGCAGTGTGATAACCAGAATAGTTGACAGCATTGCTCTCTGGCCACGAGGCAGCAAAACAAACGAAACTGCTCAGTAATGTCTGATCACAAAGAGCGTAGTCTCTGGTATGGACTAAATATTGTAATAAGCCTTAGGTGTGTATTTTATTTAAAAATCTCTTGGTTTTGTAGGGTTTCTTTGAGGGTTGTTGTTGTTTGTTTTTGTGCAGGTGATTAAACCCAGGGGGATGCTACCTCGATTTACACCCCAGCTCTTTTTTTTTACTTTTTATTCTGAAATAGTTTCTGAGGATCTCACTAAATTGCTTAGGCTGGTCTCAAATCTGTGATCCTCCTGTTTCAGCCTCCCAATTACTGGGATTACAGGAGTGTATGACCATGCCTGGTTTAAACACACACACACACACATATATATAATTAATTTATTTATTTATATTCTTATTCCTGATCTCCAGCCTGGACTGCATTCCTAAGTATCGGATACTGCTCTGGTCCTTTGTTTTTGTAAAAGTAAATGTGTAGTGTCGTGTTCTGCAGTTATCTGCATTTAGTCCCTAGTCACCACTTTCGCTCTCTGCTTCTGCCATCTGCTTCCCAGTCCTGAATTCCTGTGCAAATTCCCTTTGTAGTACAGCTGTTCTTGTGGAATGATGGTCTTCTTTGGCCATTAAACAAACCCTCAGTTACAAAACCCATGTTCATGGCTGAATCCTGACTAGTTGCTTTTGAAAGCAGAGGAGAACAACGGTCAGGGCCCCTGGACACTCTGTTCATACGCAATGATGTGTGAGACCCCACACTTGAGTCTCTTGTGTATTGCCTATCTACTGTCTTACCACTTGATGACAATCTTTGCCTAATCTTGTCTTTTTTGAATATGATCAATTCTTCCCGACATATTCCTGAGCCTTAGATGTGACACACTTAGGTATTGGGTAACTTGGAAAAATGTCTCTGCTTATTAATTTTAACCACATATCAACTGTCTTTTCCCTTAGCTTCTCTTACTCACAATCTTGCCAATGCTATTTGCTGATACCACATTTATATGTCCTGGCTACAACTTCATTTAAAATACGATACTCCTGTCATATGAAATGCATCAGTAGTACTCTGTTTGTATAGTTTGCATTATTCTTCAGCCTGCTGTCCATGGTTCTTGCAATATACTTTCTTCACTTTTCAAATTAATGTAGAAACTCATATTCTTCCTACTAAATTCTTCCTATATATTCTTCATACTAAACTTCCCGTTAAAGTTTGTTAGTCCTCCAATGCATGTAGATAGATAGATGATAAATAGATGATAGATAGATAGATAGGAGATAGATAGGTAGATCATAGATGATAGATAAAGATAGATAGATAGATAGATGATAGATAGGTGATAGATAGATAGATATAGATGATAAATGGATAGATAGATAGATAGATAGATAGATAGATAGATAGATAGATAGGATAGACAGACAGACAGACAGACAGACAAACAGACAGACAGACAGGTAGATAGATAGATAGATAGATAGATAGATAGATAGATAGATAGATAGATAGATAGATAGATAGATATCTAGATAGATAGATAGATAGATAGATAGATAGATAGATAGATAGATAGATAGATAGATAGGATAGACAGACAGACAGACAGACAGACAGACAGGTAGATAGATAGATAGATAGATAGATAGATAGATAGATAGATAGATAGATAGATAGATAGATAGATAGATAGATATCTAGATAGATAGATAGATAGATAGATAGATAGATAGATAGATAGATAGATAAATAGATAGATACTCTGCTTAAATCCCAGTTTGTATGTAAAGTCTCTTTTTCACCACCAGCTTCTTTTAGTGGTCTGAACTTCTGAGTCCGTAAAACACTATTACCTAAGTCTAAACATAAAACTGTCACTCAGAACTTTATGTTTGCTCTTTACTTGAACTCTATTTTAAAGCCAGTATGTAGAACACACATTGTGAAAAACCTTGAATGGTAACTTGTTAAATTAGTAAAAGGAAATGAAATAAAAACAGATTAAATTGTCCACTTAGAGAAATAGCTCAATTAATCAATTGTGAATGGGTCTGTTTCATAATTTTTATTCTCCCATGAGAAGGCATTGAGACATCCAAGATTGGCCAGTGAACTGTTTGGAAAGTCATCCCGTGCACATTTGTAGAAATGAAACAGAAAAGGGAGAAAAGCGATGAAGGGTGCAAGCAATGTTGTGTGTTGTGTGCTGACAAGGATAGCTCAGACCTAGAGAACTCCAGGAAATGATTTAAAACACAAGCAGATCCCAGAGGGCCGTCACCTCTCAACACTTCCAACCTGCATGACGCTTCCAACACAGACTAGCAAACAGGACTTTATCTCTCATAGAAAGGCCTTAAGTAAGCCGGGTGGATGGTGGATGTTAGAATTTGAGGAAGCTCTTACAGAAGAAGGCATGAGCGTATACTAATAGTATCTGCTACTTAAGATAAAAAAAATAGGAATATCTGTTTTAGGAATGTGACTATAATAATAAAATGGTATTAGTAATCATTTCCATGTACTCTGTTAGATGAAGAACTTGTTCCAAGGTAAAGAATTTGAAGTATAAAGGTTGGGAAAGCAGGCATAAAATAGCAATTTATGATCACAATGCTTCCAACACTTCATGGGAAATGGTCCACTATTCCAGTGCTACCTAAAATGTGGTTTGCGAAGTATGTTGCTGGCCCACCAGGACAGAAGGCGCTTGAGTTCTAATTTAAATCAGCTATACCGATAGGGTACGACTCAGACCAGCTAAGATTTCAATTTGCATTCTGCCTTGGGTTTCTTATCTCTCAGAGCCAGGAACAAAGAATTTGTGCACCAGCTATCTTGAAAAGCAGAAACTTATGGCGCTCTTTCGTTTCCCTTTGTTTCTACATACCTTTAAAAAATACCTGACTCTTCTGCTGTGCTCCCATGCTTACCAAGTGGTGCGATCTTTTGAACGTTTAGTTGTGTGCTAGGTGAAACTGACAATATTATGTGGAAATGTAAGAATTCCCTCGCAATTTGTAAGTGACTCGGGCACTGGGGGTGAGATTATCATAACTGGTTCAATAAACTGGACATGGTGGCACACACCTGTAATCCCAGTATTTGGGAGGCTGAGATAGGAGAATGTTTGAGGACAGCCTCAGCAATCTACTGAGAGTGTTTCAAAATCAAAATTAACCTACTGAGAGTCATCAATCTACTGAGAGTGTTTCAAAATAAAAATTTTAAAAAAAATTAGGACTGAGGCTATAGCTCAGAAATAGAATGCTCCCAGTGTTCAATCTCCAGTACCACAAAAAAAACCCCAAAATAAATAAGTAAATAAAATAAATAAATAAATAAATAAATAAATAAATAAATAAATAAATAAACTGGTTCCATGACTGAAAGACTAAGTAAAAAACAAATGCAACTTAACGTGCACAGAAAATTGAGTTGTCTCTTTTTATTTTATGAAGAAATAGGTTGAAAAAGTTCTTCAATTTAGTTATGTCTTTCCAAATGAATAAATATCTAGCAATGTTTTAAAGTGAGATTCTGAAATACTACCTCTTTTATCAAGAAAAAAAGTTGAATTTAATAATGAAGTTGTCAGAACTAAAATTATCTCAACCATCTTATTTTAAATGTAAAAAACAATCGTAATTTTACGCTGTAGTACTGCATTCATCATTTGTAGTTTTTCCAAATATATTTGAAAATTGAGGTTTTAACCATAAGGTAGACTCTTTGGAGAGAATGGAAATACACTGAGCTGAAAATATGGAAAATTAATTTAGACTTCTAGATAAACTGGAGAATCTCTGTTTCCTAATTTGTAAAATAAGGAGCAGGGCATAATGACATTTGATGGTCCTTCCTAGATCTAAAATGCTGCAATTTAAACTGAGCCTCTATTGATGCGGATCTGACCTCAAGGAGTTCTGTGATCAGCTCTGTGATGCGCAGCTAATGGGATACGTGCTAATGGATGAACATTAAGGATTGCAAAGATGTCAAAATGGTGAGACTAAGTGTGTGTCACGTCTGCCGCAATAATGGGACTCAGTGAGTAAAACCATGCTCAACAAGGTGTATCATGTACCAGAGTTATTTTATTTGAAGAACATTTTCAAATGAAGGCAGTGGCTAAGAGTGAATAGGAAAAGGGCTGTTTTGTTCATCACTAGCAATTATCTGACATCACTGGGACTGAGAAGGTAAACACGCTACCTAACTTGGCCTGGACTGTGTGTTTAGCACAAGTTTATCTCTACTTTATATTGTTTATTTCTTATCTGACTTGATTTATGTAGTTTTTTTTTCCCAACTTTATATTTATGCTAAAGTAGAAATTCTTTGAGAAGAGAGGGCATGGTCTATTTATCTTCTTCATCACGCCCTGCAGTGTGGTATTTCTCATGGGAGAAGTTGCTCTTAAAAGTTAAACATTTTGAGCCCCTCAAAGACACTTTGGGACTATTAACTCATTCATTGTGGGTAAGAACTTCAGAAAATAGAGAAAACCAGGTAAGCCAGACATGATAAGTTTCCTCATAAGATCTCCCCATTGCTTCTAATAATGGATACAGTATAGAATGATATTGACCTTCAAGGGATATTTTTTACAAGACCACTAATGCCCATTTTACTTTTGTTGTTGTTGTAGTAGTAGTGGGAATTGAACCCAAGGACATTCTACTGCTGAGTTACGCCACCTCCAGCCCTTTATTTATTTATTTATTTTGCTTTGAAGCAGGGTCTTGCTGGTTGCTGGGTGTCTCACTACATTGCTAAGGCTGTGATTGAACCCGCAATCCTCCTGTCTCAGCCTTCCAAATCCTGGGGTTACAGGTGTTAGCCACCACACCCAGTTCCACTTTGCTTCTAATGATTGGTCTGAGCGTATCCTAAATAAGTGAAGTGACTTTGGGAATAGAGATTTTCATTGTGAATACAATACAAATCAAAATAAAAATTCTAAAGGAGACATTGGGTGCCTACGAAGTTTGTGAGAGGAACATAGAATGCCTATCTCTGATCTTTAAGAAATAATATATTTTTTTCTTTTCAAGCCGCTGAATCTTGGCGATTTTGTGTCTTTGAGGCTCACAGTTATATCAATTTCTGACTGAAACACCAAGAACACACAGTAAAGTCAATGAAAACTTGTTGAAAATATTTCAGCATTGCACATTTTCTGAATTTTGAGTAATCTGAAGAAGTCCTAAATGTATTGATTGGAAAATATATATGACTATTGATTTATTATCAATACAAAATATACATGAAATATATAATTGATTCATTGGCAATATAAAATACATGAGATATAGCTTATGTTGATGTATATTCTTGGATTTGAGGTCAGATTATTAGATTTAAACTTGGATCCTGTGTGACATGGATCAAGTTCTCACCATCTTAGAATCTCAATTTACTAATCTATAAATTAAAATACAAATATAGAGCTCGTTCTCTGAATGGGAGAATAGAGAAAGACGCAGCACAGCTTTCCATAGTTCTCTCATGCATCCTGAAGGAATCAATATGCAGCAGTTATTATTAATTTTTCTTCCTATGCATGAACATAGTAGTATTTACATGTGTGATATGCAAACTACTTTGACTTTGATACGATAGTAAACAAAATAGCATGTAGCTTTAAAAAATATGCAACTTAATAAGAGAGAGAGACATATGAAGAAGTAACGTAATGATAGTGATATACACGTGCTAGTTAAAGGATAGATAAGGAGAAACAACTGAAGGATGTGGAAACCCTTAAGAAAGGAGGTCATATAATACCACATTTGAATAATACCACATTTGAGGTTCAGCATACATGAAGATCAGGTGTCAAGTGACAGATGATTGTGTGAAAGGAAGAGAAACCATTCCCAGGAGAGAGGAAACCTTCTGCTAAACCCTTGAGTTGTGTGTTATCACAGAAAAATATTTGAAAAATAATTTCAAAATAATCTTTGTAGTGCAATATTGTGTATTTTTCCAACATTTTCTTCTTCCCAGAAAATAATACTTCTTTATATGCTTATTTGGATAAAAATAAATATTTTAAAAGCATTCAAAAGCCGAGCGTGGTGGTGCACGCTTGTAATTCCAGTACTTGGGAGGCTGAAACCAGAGGATCCGGGTTCGCACTCAGCCTCAGCTACTTAGTGAGGCCCTACGCAACTTAGTGAGGCCCTGTTTCAAAATAAAGAATAAAAAAAATAGGACTAGGGGTGTAGCTCGGAGATAGAATGCCCCTGGGTTCAATCCCCAGTACTGCCAAAAAAAAAAAAAATTCTAATATGAGTGTTTATCTGCCAGTTTGAATGAAACTGAAATTATTTTTGGTACATGCATGCACATATGATCATAAATTATTACTTCCTTTTTATTAATTATAAAATATTTGTGCATAAGTTACTACTAATGCTATTTCAATTATCTATGGAAATTTCAGACATTATAGTTCTTTATATAAAAAAATTAGAAGAATACATATGTAAATTTTTATTTTTTATCATGCAATTTTTCTTTTCTTTTCTTTTTTTTTCTGTGCTTACCTAATACTTATGTGGTGAAGCTCTGAGATTCATGAAGAGAATTGTATCATTCTTTATATTCCATGCAATAGTCCCAGTATATTAAAAGTAGCGTACATATATAATTTTATTTTTGCATTTTTCTACTTCTATATACTTCAGAGGGCAAGGAAGCCACTTTCTGGCAGAATAATGATTTCCCACTAAGAGGTAAAATACTTCTCTAAAGGGTTTTTAAGAGAAGAGGAAAATATGATTTCTGCCTAGTGTACACAAATTCCACCAGAAATATAGAGTATTAACCAGTAGTTAGAGAAGTATGAGATTCAATACTAATATATAACCAATGTTCCTTGAAGTACAAGTAGTACATACCCACCGAGGAATTAATTTCGGAGTCACATATCACTCATATACAAAGTTTATCTTCTCCTAACATTACAGCATATTTTGTGAGAGTAGAGTATAATTTAGGAAGCATGGTACCCACTCCTCTGACTACCTCCCATCATTCATCCAAAAGATACACTTAGCAAAATATTAGAATATTCTAAAATGCTGGCAAGTTTGAATTCAAGGAAGTTCTGGCAACATTGATATTGTAAAGGGAAAGTCATTTTTCTGGAACAAATGTTTACTATGGAATGTTTTTTTTATTTTTATTTTTATTTTGTTTTTGATACTGGGGATTGAACCAAGGGGTGTTCTACCTCTGGGCTACACCTCCAGTCCTATTTTATTTTAAAACAGAATCTTGCTAGGTTGCTGAGGCTGGCTGTGAATCTGTGATCCTCCTTTTTCAGCCTCCCAAGTACTGGGATTACAGGCACGCGCCACCATGCCAGGATTGAATATGGCTTTTTATTTATTTTCATCTTTTGATTTTCATGTCAATAATGTTAACTAAGAGAGGGAAAAGCATCTATTTTATCATTTCTTCCTGGAAAATCATTATAAGAAAAAAAATTTTGTGCGTGTGGTATTGGGGCTTGAATTTAGTGGTGGTCTACCTTTGAGCTACAAACTCAGCTCTTTTTATTTTGAAATAGGAGCTTGCTATGTTTCCTGAAGGTCTCACTAAGTTACTAAGGCTGTCATCAAACCTGTGATTCTGCTGTCTCAGCCTCTCAAGTACTGGGATTACAGTTGTATGCCACCATGCCCAGCTAAGAAAAGTTCTTTTATCGTTCCAGTTACTGAGCTGTACATCTGCTTTAAGAAGTTGTATATCACTTATATATTTAATAATTTTATTGAAATGTAACAGATATCTTAATTTTACTCATTCTTCATCATATTTTGCCATGATTGTTATAGTTACTTTTGAACATTATAACATTTCAAATCTATTTGTACTCTATCTTAATAAGAACTCTTTAATTTAAAAAACAAAATAATTAGCTCAGTTTAAATATTTGCCTAAAATATGTGTATAGAGTATATTTATTCCATGAAATAGCAGAATGATCAATTGTTTTTCTACAATTTCTTATTATTTCAAAATATTCCAAATTATATAACATTTTTACGAACTCTTAGTATGACACCTGTAAATGGGTAGGTTTTTATTGGATTCAGCATTAAGTTTCTTTATTCAAATATTGTAATATAGCAACCACTATAAAATTTTAAACTATGATTAGTTTTTATGATTCTATAATCCTTCAGTGAGAATACTCTGAGTGTGTGTGTGTGTGTGTGTGTGTGTGTGTGTGTGTGTGTGTGGTACTGGAGATTGAACCCCAGGGCATTCTACTTCTGAGTTACACCCTCAACCCTATTTTTTTTTTTATTTATTTTTTAATTTGAAAGAGTCTCACTACATTGTGGAGGGCCTCAAAATGTTGCTGAGGCTGGCCACAAACCTGTGATCCTCCTGTCTCAGCTTCCCAAGTACTGGGATTGCAAGCACCCAATTTAGAATATGCTCTTTTTATCCTTACATGAAACAAATGGTCTCAAATAGTAGAGTTTATCTAGCTACTGTACATTTAATTAAAATAGCTGGTTATCAAATAGATTAGGATAATAATTATTATCTATCATAAAATTTTAGGAAGCTTTCTGATTTTCTAAACTAGTTGTTATCTTCATTAAATTTAAATAAAAATCAAGTATGGAATCAATATAATAAAGAAAGGCCTTTCTTTACAGAATAGAAACAAGATCTGTTCATTTCCTACTATTCATTAAAATGAAATTTAAACATTTATTTTATTTGTAATCTGAATTATGTTGCATGAACATAATGGATTTTATTTCCATAGTGTTGGGAAAATTAAAATCCTAATTAAAAATAAATAAAACTAAAGATAAAGACTACTGTTAAGAAGCTCTAAGCTCAGCATGGTGATGCACACCTCAGTACTCGGAAGGCTGAGACAGGAGGGTTGTAAGTTCGAGGACAGCAGTAAGTAGTGAAATTCTCAGCAAACCAGTGAGACCCTGTTTCAAAATTAAAAAAAGAAAAAAGAAAAAAATAGGCCTGGGGATGTAGCTTGGAGGTATAATTCCTTGTTTCAATCACCAGTAACCCCCACACACAAATGTTCTAAGAGTACAAGAAAGAGCCTATAACGTAGAAGACAGCAATATCTGGGGCTTACAAGGTATACAGTCTGATGGATTAAACAATAAAGGAACCAGGCAGGGTAGAAGAGAAAAGTGGACCCTGGAGTCTGAGAAAGACAGATAGTCCCTTAATAATATTTAAAAAAAACAAGAGTAGAGTGTAGTTTGAAAACATTCATAATCATGTCAGGAAATTAAGAGAAGGATAAAGACAGGTCAACTAAGAAGAAAGCTAAGACAGATAAGCTAAGAAAACCCTTTTTTTTTTTTTTTTTTTGCAGTACTGGGGATTGAATTCAGGGGCATTCTACCTCTGAGCTATACCCCCAGCCCTATTTTTTATACTTTATTTTGAAACAGGGTCTCACTAAGTTGCAGAGTGCCTTACTAGGTAGCTGAGGCTGGCCGCGAACCCGGATCCTCTGGTCTCAGCCTCCCAAATGCTGGGATTACAAGCGTGTGCCACCATGCCCGGCAGAAAATGCATTTTTGATTGGGTTGTTTGGTGATTTTTTTAGTGTTACGTTTTGAACTAAACAGACAGTTCTCAATAGAAGAAATACAAATGGCCAAGTTCAACATCATTAGCAATTAGGGAATGCAAATCAAAACTACACTGAGATTCCATATAATTCCAGTTGCAATGGCAGTCATCAAGAATACAAGTAACAATAAAGGCTGGTGAGACTATAAGAAAATAGAAACTCTTAAGCACTCTTTATAGAAATGAAAATTAGTACAACTACTATGGAGATCAGTATGAAGTTTCCTCAAAAGACTAGAAATAGAACCACCATATGACCCAGATGCACCCCTCCTTAGTACCTTTCCAAAAAAATTCAAGTCAGAATCCTATAGTGATACATATATCTCCGTGTTTATAGCAGCATAATTCACAACAGCCAAATTATGGAGCCAACCTAGATGTCATAAGAAAATGTGGCATATATACACAGAATGGAATTTTACTCAGCCATGAAGAAGAGAATAATCTTGTCATTTGCAAGAAAATGGGTGAAACTAGAAATATTTTGCTAAGTGAGATTAGCCAGTCTCAGAAAATAGAGGCAAATATTTTTTTTTTCTCAGAGGTGGCAGCCAGAGTTTATAGAAAACAAAGAGACTTCATTTGTCTGAAGTGATTCCAGCAGGTTAGTGGAAAGGAATTAGGGGAGGGAGGAAGGGGAAAACATTTCAAATGAGGCCATTTCCATGTATGAATGAATCACTATCAGTCTCACAAACGTGTACAGGAGGTGGGGGGTGGGAGGGAGATATGGAGGGTTTCACACCAATGAGTGCACATGTATGTTTGTATTGCATCCAGTCTCACTATGAGATATAATTACAATGCACCAATAAAATGTATTTTAAAAATAATGACAAGTAAAAACTAACTCCAAAAATTATTAGTAAAGGAAGCACCTTAGAGATAAAAAGAGATTTTACTAGCTGTAACTTAATATTTAAATAGACTCCCTGGAAACCTATTAAAATATGTTTCCAATTTACCAATACCATGTATAATATATTCTACACAATTAGTTGAGGATTCTAACATTATTTATATTAATAATTGTTGCTTTAGATAAAAATGCACACAACATATTATTAAAGCATCTTAGAAAAATCTACAGAGTATCAAATGAGATATAAGAACGAAAAAGAACAGACTGTAATCTCATGACATGCATTATTAGGGCTTCCCAGAGAAATAGAACTAGTAAGATACATACATGTATGTATTAGAGGAAGCAGGTTTTGTGAATTGACTCACACACTTCTGGAGGCTCTGAAGTCCCGTGTGAACTGCTGTCTAAACTGCAGAACAAGGCACTCCAGTGATATCAAGCATTCCTGAATCCAAAGGCCTAAGAATCAGGGACCTGTGGTGTAAACCCTTGTCTGAATCTGAAGGACTTAGAGCAGGAGAAGATGGACTTCTCAACTAAAACAGAGAGGAAACTTGCCCTATCCCTAACTTTGATGCCTGGGCTCTGGAGGTGTAGGGGAATGTCCCTATTAGTGAAGTTTATCTTCTTTATTCTGTCTCCTCCTCTAAATACTGTCATAGGCACACCTAGAAATAATGTTTTATCTGTGATCTGAGCATCCCTTAGCCCATTTGAATTGGCACATGAAATGGACCCTCATTCCATGGAAGAAAGCTGAGCCCCTCATGCTAATTTGGAGAATGAAGAGACAGATGATGCTACTTGTACACTAAGATGGTATAAAAGTGATTAGAGCTTATATGGTTTCCCACTTGTCTCAAAGACGGAGCACCTGGGCTGTCTTAACAACTTGCCAGGATGGGAAGAAGAGAGAAAGAAGGAGTCGGCAGTCAAACCTCAAAAATAGAGCCTGCCTCTGTGTAACAGAATGTCATACTGTCAATATCAATATAAAGTATTAAAAAAATAAGTTTAAAATTAAATTATGGCAAGTATTTTAGACATAACCTCAAGTGCTTTATTACTTCTTAGGTATAAATTTATTATTACTAAACAATTAGGAATGCAAATATTTTTTTAAATTAACACATATTCTCTCATTATGACCTTGGGGATAAGATGAAGTCTAATAAGTAACTTTAGCTAGCTTTGTTTGCAATCTGCAAATGGAATAGCAAATCATGATAACAAAAATATCAAAGTCTTTTGGTGATTTTTTTAAAAAAAAACATGTTCAAAAAATGAGTGTATTTTTCCATATTGGAATGTTGCCTTTCTCTCACCCTTAGGGTTTGAGAGAATAATTGCTATTCAAGAATGCAAAGTAATTATCTGATTAGACTATTGCCAAATATTAGTGCCACACAAGATCCTAGTTTTTCTTTTTTTTCCAAAAGAGGAAGGGCAAAAAAAGTATACTTTAGGCCTACAGATAGCCATGTCTCCTGTCTCATTTTTTCATAGATCCAAGCACAATTTCTACCGTTCAGAAACTCCCAAAGGTACTCTGCGTAGCACTGCCGTGGATGCTAGAGCTGTGGGTACTACTGGGTGTGTGTTTTCCTTTCCTCTGACACTGTGAAGTTTTGCTATGGGTAGATATAACGATCTTGGCAGTATTGATTGGCTTTGGAGGACCATTGATAAAACAAGCCCACACTCGAAGGCACATTCAGTGTCTGAACGCCTTGTTAACTTCGTCTTGCTTATCTGGCTTTGGTTTCTGAGGCTTGCAGACCCTGAGTACAGTAACGTTCAAACTTCTCTCCATTGGCAAGTTGATCTTCACTTCATTCTTACTAAAACTTTGAGGCGTGAAATCCTCCTGATAGTAAACTCCGAGCCTGGCTCATTGCCCTATGTCTTCCTGGTCTGAATAATTCACCTCTGTCTGTCCTGCTTCAGTTTCCTAGCTACTCGGCCCAAGGGAGAGAGAAATTGACTCTCTTTTCTCTGCTCTTTGCTGCCCTCACCTGACTGAGACTGTCCTTTTAGAAACTGGAAAAGAGCCTGGTTGGGGCAAGGGGTATATTGGCCTTAGAAATTTAAAACTCATTTGTTTCAAGGTAATAAAGTGGAGAAACATACACAGACTAAGAAAAGGCAGGGAAATATTTTTTTTTAAAAAAACCTACAGTCATAAATTACTACTAAGAGCTTCTGATCAATTTCTAAGAAATTTTTCTTAGAAAATTAGCACTGACCTATTTAGTGCTAATTCCATGAGGTCTCTGTTGGTGACAGAGGATACTGTAGATCTCCCTCAATATTATAGTTTTCAAAGCTGCCCTTATATTTATTCTCAAATATATTTTATATTTTGGAGCATATCATTCTGTGTTTTTAATGGTGCTTTGGAAGTACAATTAATTATTTTAAATAGTTCATACTATAAAAGTACTAATAATATCATTACCCAATGATAATATCTACTTATGATTTTATAGCTTTATCTAACTTCATATACAAATAAGAAAGATCTTATTTGATAAACATGTTAATATTTATATATTTATATAAAAGGTTAAATATACCGCATTATATGTAAAATATTATATGCATGCATGTGTATGTATATATTATAATATTACATAATTTTGAAAATAAAGAAATGCTGCTATTTTATTTTCCTGAATTTTTATTTATTTCAGACCATTTGTAGTTTGCATAGATTTAGACTCATTAGACTCAGCATCAATTATTTAAACTTGCATAGAAATACATTTTGTGTTCCATATAACTAGAATTCCACAATATTGTTTCGTCCATATGGAATATTAGGAATGCGTAGATTGGGAAACTAGGAAAATCTGAATATCATTTGTCTATCTTAATTAAGTGGAGAGAAAAAATAAGGGCCATAATAGAACTCCATAGGAGAGAGCTAATTAGCACTTTGATAGAGTTGCCCTATGCTTCCATGACTAATTTCCATGATTAAGATAATGCTAACAGCTCAATATTTGCATATTGTAAGTATACACTGGCATCTAACATATTATCTAATGATATAAAAACCACTGGTGTTTTACAACTTTCCCTTTTAGTTCTCATAAAAAAAAAAAGGTCTAAGTCATTGCTTAACTTTTCACTAAGATTCTATTATACGTGAATTGTAACATGAAAAATATCCATTTTTAAAGTAGCCTAAGAAAAATAAGGATATGAGAGTTTTCAGTGTTCAGTTAATATTACAAGGAGATTCTGGACCATAATTTATCCTTCTTACATCTACCCAGATTGTAGCTTTCTACCATTTGTTTGAGCAAAGTGGGTTTGGTGTGCACTGTTTTGACAAGTACAGCCACTCACGTGGTTGTGTTACCCAAGTGTAAAATCCTCTAATTTTACACAGGCAAATTATAAAACACTTTGTGGCACATCTTACTGCCCAGGATGATTCTGAAGGTGCTGTTGTATTCATAGCAGGGACCAATGCGTGCCACAGCTACACAAGTCCAGTTGTCATGGGAAGCACCTGTATCTGTTCTCCTAAGGTCATGACTCCTACCACTCCAATTATTCACAGAAACTTGGCCAAGTTCCTTTTGACTCACTGAAACGATTCCTGGCTTCCATCTCTCTCCTCAGGCAGACAGTTCTACGATGACACAGGTAGCATAGATTTAACTCAAATCACAGTCAATGTGTGCTTTATCTGTCACGCAGAGGTACGGTGAGAAAGTAGCAAATCCAGAAAACATCATTACCTTTCTGCGGAGTCCTCCGAGCTTCAACTGGTTCACAACTTCTATATTATACATAGGAGACATCTTAAAAGAAGTGAAAGGGCAGGCGAGCCTGATTTGTATTGAATGCAAGTTAATGACTCGATCATCTCTCCTGTCTCTTCAGATTCCGTCTGGCAGGATTTCTGCAGACATCTGACAGCGTGTGAACTCTCCGGGTCCAATGGCTGCCTTTGATGTGATGGTGTGTACTGTGGTATGCTTTTTCAGTACAGAAGTACTTCCCCACTAAGGCATTTGCATCTGCAATTTAGGCCATCTGCACTCTACTGGATGGGAAGAGAGCAGTGCTTAGAAATAACTCCCGGTTCAAGGAGAAGCTTTGTGGGGGAAACTCTCTTACCTTCAATTTAGTCTTAAAAGCTTTCTGACAAACTTGCAATTAATGTGGTCACCAAGAGACTCTGATGATATACACCTTCATTTTTAGACTAGGAAACCGTTGCTCAGAGATAAAGTGATTTTGTAAATGTTATAGTATTTGTTGGTAGCAAAGTCAATTTTATAGCCCTGCTCTCCTCACATAGTCTCTGTTTTCTCTTTGGAGCAACACACAACTTACATGTAAGAGAATATCGGAGAACACCTGCTTTATACATACTTTATGCACACGATTTAAAAGTATCTGTTACTTTTAGGCATCTTAATTTGTTTTATCCCAGGTAAAGCACCTACATCTTGCTGAACAAGCGTTTAACATATTTATCAGTCATATTTCTCCGTTTGGGAAACTATGTATTTAAATTTTTATGATTCACTTTTTTGAGGACTATAGACTTAAAAGTTAATTATCAGAGCTGGGCATGCTTACCAGCATACACAAGACTCTTTGTTGGATTCCCAGCACTGCAAGAAACTCCAAATACATTATACTTAACCAAATATAAGTATATAACTTAAATATAAAATTAAAATATTAAATATAATATTAAGATATAACATTAAAATTATATATATATATATATATCTGTGTGTGTGTGTGTGTGTGTGTGTGTGTGTGTGTGTGTGTTACTGGCGATTGAACGCAGGGGCATTCTACCTCCGAGCTACACCCCCAGCCCTATTTTTTATTCTTTATTTTGAAACATGGTCTCACTAAGTTGTGGAGTGCCTCACTAGGTAACTGAGGCTGGCCGGGGAAACTGGATCCTCTGGTCTCAGCCTCCCAAATGCTGGGATTACAAGCATGCACCACCACGCCTGGGTCATTCTTTAATATTTTGAAACAGTATTTTAAAGGATGATTCATCCATCTCTCTATAATACCCAACAAACAGCATACAAACTAAAGAACAGAAGTGGGTGCTGGAGAGGACTAATCATGGCAGTCACCGAATGACTCCAAGTAAAGAAAAATATTTGACTCCAAGTGAAGAAAAATCACTTTTACTGTGCTTGCAATCTTTGCTACTATTTCCTTTTAAAATTTTGATGTAATTGTTTTATTAGAAGAGATAGTCTCCTTGAGAAAATGATTTCTCAAATAGACTTAGAATTTTGTATTTCAACCATATTCTTCTGAAAGAGATTGAAAAATTTCCACTGATAATGAAAGCATTAGATTAAAATTTGATTTCACAATAAAAATCAGCTAGAGGAGGTCAAAATGAAGAGGAGAGGCATGGATTGAGTTACTGAAGTTGGTGTGAAATATTCCCTAGCCTGGTAGAAATGAAATAGAACAAAACAAAAAACCACATGCGGTTTTGCACAGGAGCTATTCTATAACTCTTCTCACTAGTTTAAAAAAACGGGATTCTATTTGTTAGGAAAAAATGTAAAACAGGAAAACAAAATTTCAAAGGACATAGAAGAAAATTTATATTATAAGGAGTATTTAAAAAAAAAAAAACTTTACTGGAAACAAGTTTCTGTAGGTAGAAAACCTTTGTCTATTGATGCACAAAAACATATACATAAAATATAACAGCTTAAAAGAAGAGGAATTTATTATTTCTCACAAATTTTTATGTTGACCCTGGAACTCAATGATGTCCTGGTTGAGCTGTGAGGGAGGCTGAAAGCTAGCTCAGCAGAGGACTGAGAGTTTCCTTCTTTATTTATTTTTTTTATATTTTAATTTCACATTGGGTCCATAAATTATGCAGCTGCCTGCATGGTCAAGAGAGTACTAATTTAGGTCTACAGTGATTGTGGGTCTGAATAGTTTGATAGCAGAAGAAGTGCAAGTAATTCGGATTCTGAATCTATGCAGGCTGTAGAGACAAGAGGAACTTCTGGTGAAGTGTTTGTAGAATAGGAAAATGAGGAGAGACGGACTTGGTGACACATAAATTCTTTGGAGGCTGAGACAGGAGGATATCAGGTTCTAGGACAGCCTCAGCACCAAGGAAGCCCTCAGCAACTTAGTGAGGCCCTGTTTCATAAAAAAATGAAAAAAATAAATTAATAAATAAAAAGGGCTGGGGATGTAGCTGGGAGGTAGAATACAGCTGAGTTCAATCCCCAGTAACCCCTCCAAACCCTCCCTTCCCCCCAAAAAATAGAAGACTTTAGCTTCAAGTTGTAACACTATTATTTTTATTCTGATGATAAATATTCTACATGTAGGCATACAAAGAAGTAATGGATTTAACCAAAGTTCATTCCAGCTGATGACTACTGGGATGGATGTACTACCACTGTAATTATTTAACTTTTCATCCCTCCGTTACTTCATCTCTGAATCTGTAATCTATTGTTTTATACGTGGTTTAAGGACGTTAATTACTCACCACAGTACCCAAAACATAAACATGATTATTTTTCTCTTGACCTTATAATGTTATGACAATGTATGCTTTTTCTTCACTCCAAATGCAGGAGCACCATTAAGGTTCTTTCTGTTTATAATAATTACCTCTTTTGTGTGCTATGTCTCAGTAATAAGAACTATTCTTTTTTTTGTAAATCACTTCTATGTCAGCATTGGTCTTTACCACCTCATTTAGCCTTGCATTATTCCAATGGGAAACGAAATCAACCAGTGTTCAATATATATATTATTTATTCAGCACTGCTTTTTTGCTGTGGAGATATGCAGGAAGTCTTTAAGGTTCCTGATACAATAACTTTCCAAACTCAGTTCCCTGGAAAGAATGGGCTGCTATGTCAAAATGCACGTACTTTCCTTCTTGTAACCCATGCTTATATTATTACCGGCTTTGCTTCACTGAGTTTTGAATCTCCTATACTTGACGTGTCCTCTCACTATTGTTCTCATTCCTGATGACCTACATAAGTGAATTCAATGTGCTTTTTCTAAAAGCCTCAGACATAGAAAGCTAGGGTTTAGAAAATGGCTTACCAATGACTCTACCTTTAACGAGTAAGCATTTTCCTTCAAAAGAAGAAACACAATTGGTCCAAAATGTGTTTTTGTATTATTAAATGTTATCTTACACTATAAAGGGAACTTAGCACTCAATTTTTTGTTTGTTTGTGGTACTGAGGATAAAATACATGGGTGTTCTACTTCTGAGCTATAACCCTAGCCTTATTTTGTTATTTTTATTTTGAAATAGGGTCTCCCTAAGTTGCTGAGGGTCTTGCTGAATTGCCAAGGCTGTCCTGGAAACTGTGACCCTCCTGCCTCAGTCTCCCAAGTACTGGGATTGCAGAAATGTACCACCATACCTGTCAACACTCAGTTTTTAATTGTATTATTGTTATTGACTACTTGGTAACTTGTTCCTCTATAATTATCTGTGAGAAGATTGTTTCAGGTTGGATCAAATGGCATCACTATTGAAACTTTTTTCCCCCCATTACTTAAAATGCTTAATACTATTTTCCGTCTCCCTTTATCTTTGAGTCCTACAAAGGAACAGTGGGGCTGAGGAGAGAGGCCTGTTCAACAGCCTTGGCAGGAGTGCGCAACTAGTTTGAAACCATGATGTAATCCATTTTGATACCAGCAAAGCCTTAAATTTCTCTGAGTCTTATCTAACTCGGAACAAGTTTATTACTGACTCTAGCCTCCTTTATGTTTAATTGTGCATTAAATGAAACTTGTGCAAATATTTTAATATGATGTGAAAATGATAAGCCTTAATTTCCCAGTTCCCAAAAAATATAGCAGCCTTTCCATCTATTGTCTTTAAAGAATTTTAGAAGTCATTTTTATAAGTCTAGAAATTCACAAAGATACCAAAATGCAAGCTCACTAGGACAGAGTTTTATTAGTCTTTAAAATGAAATAAAATAATGAAGAACAATTTTTAAAGAGTGTGTGAGGGGGGCTGGAGTTCAGGTAGCTAGACAAGCTAGTGGACGATTCATTAAGGAGGTTACTAAGAGGATGATCTGGACAAATTTGAAGGGGAAAACTTTGCTTTAATACCTTTATATGAGATTTCAAATTATTATTGTGAAATAAAATGCACATGTTGAAAACTAAGCAAAACATGAACATATGATTTCATAAATGCTTAAAGAGGAAATATCTACTAACCATGGATGAGGTATGCATATATATGCATATATATGTATATATATATATATACAGTATGTATGTATATATATATATATATTCAAAATTTCCATAAAATTTACTCTACTCTAATTTTCAGTAAATTGGGTAATTCTTGTGGACCTGTTAAAATATGTTTATACCAAATGATGAATACTTCAGTGTCTCAAGGGATAAAATGGAATAACGGATAGACATTATAAAAAAATCCAAGACAGTTAAGTGAATACATTTGTGTCAATTAATCTCACACATTTTTTCATTGAAACACCTTTCTGAAGTGGATTCCTTTTAAGGGAAAAAAAACTTCAACAGTTAACATGTTGCTAAAAGGTAACGTGTTTAATATATTGCACTTAAGTATTGTACATGTGCAAAAACTTCAAATAACTCTAAGTACAGATCTATTGGAAACTTCTCTTTTATTTTTTTTTTAATATATATATATATATATATATATATATATATATTTTTTTTTTTTTTTTGCGTTACTGGGGATTGAACTCAGGGGCATTCTACCTCTGAGCTACGCCCTCAGCCCTATTCTTTATTTTGAAACCAAGTCTCACTAAGTTGCGGAGTGCCTCATGAGGCAGCTGAGGCTGGCCGCGAACCCGGATCCTCTGGTCTCAGCCTCCCAAATGCTGGGATTACAAGCGTGCGCCACTACGCCCAGCTCTCTTTTATTTTTGAATAGCTCAAGAAAAGTCTAGAATATGCAATTAACAGGAAACCTTTAAATATTACCAGAAGAATGGCTGTATTGTGTACACACACGGACATTATAGAAATTACATTGTACTCAAATGATATCCCTTGATGTAATCCATATTAATCTCATTATATATACAAAAAGAAGAGAAAACTAAAGACATAGAAGTTTAATTTCTTTAAAATAATTAAAAGTGAATTTCATTTTAAAATATCTGCACAAACTTTCATGAGCACAGTATAATTTAAAGATATCAGGAGCTGGGCGTGGTAACAGATGCTTATTATCCAGGCACTTGGAAGATAGAGACAGAAGGAGTGCAAGTTCAAGGCCAGTCTCAGCAATTTAGCAGGATTCTTAGCAACCTAGTGAGATTCTGTTTCATAACAAAAAAATAACAATTTAAAAGAATGGCTGGGGTGCTGCTTGGAGATAAAATGCCTCTAGATTCAATCCTAGTTAAAAAAAAAAAAAAAAAAAAAGAAAAAGAAAAAGAAAACAAAATACCAAAAGCAAAACCCAAACCAAACAATATATACTGCTAACATTTTGTTTTGTACTTGTGTGTGTGGTACTAGGGATGGAACTCAAGAGCCTTCTACCTCTGGGCAATACCTCTAGACCTATTTTATTTCTTATTTGGAAACAGGGTCTCACTAAGGGCTGAGAGCCTCACTAATTTGATGAGGCTGGCTTAGGACCTGTGATCCTCCTGTCTCAGCCTCCCAAGTATTGGGATTACAAGCCTGCACCACCACGACCAGGACCAACATTCCTTGTAATATGAAGTTGTCACATAAAGAAACCTCTTCTGATGCCATGTCAGGAAGATCCACATGTTAAACCAGGTATCTGTTTTTCTGAAATGCGTCCTAGTAGTGTGTTTATAGTATTCTCAAATCCTTCATATTCTTCTACTCCTTCCCTCCAATAACTTAATAAAAAACTCTCTGATAAACTGGACATGGTGGCAGAACCCTGTATTCCCCATACTTGGGAGGCTCATACAGGAGGATTGCAGGTTGGAATATAGTCTCAGCAACATAGCAAGAGTCTCATTAAACTAGTGAGATCCTGTTTCAAAAGCAAAAAACCAAAAGGCTGGCCTGGGGGTGTAGCTCAAAGATAGAATGCCCTTGAATTCAATCCCTAGTACCCACTCCCCAAATCCTTTCCAATAGCTATTAGAAGAGAGAATTAAGTCAACTTCTTTGCTTATCAAGGGTTTCTCCTTTTGCATCTGGAGACCCTCTTTTGCCCCATCTTCTCCCTAGCATCCGCATATTAGGGAGAACATATGCTTCTTTACTCTTTGTGACTGACTAATCTCACTTAACATAATGTTTTCCAGTTGCATCCATTTCCCTGCAAATAACATGATTTTGTTCTTTATGGCTGTGTAAAATTCCATTGTGTACATATCCCATAGTTTTGTAATCCATTCATCTGTCGATGGACATCTTGGCTGTTTCCATAGTTTGGCAATTGTGAATTGTGTAGCTATAAACATAGGTATACATGTGTTGCTCTGATAGTTTGGTTTCCATTATTTGGGGTAGATACCCAGAAGTGGCATTGCTGGATCATATGGTAGGTTCATTCCCATTCATCTGAGGATCCTCCATACTGTTTTCCAAAGTGGTTGCACTAATTTGCAATCCCACCAACAATGTATTAGTGTTCCCACTTCTCCACACCCTCACCAGCATTTGTTGTTGCTCATGTTTTTTATGATTGCCATTCTGATTGGGGTTAGGTGAAATCTCAAGGTAGTTTTGATTTGCTTCTCTCTGATTGCTAATGATGTGGAACATTTCCTCATACATTTATTGGCCATTTGTATTTCTTCTTTTTGTGAAGTGTCTATTTAGATCCTTTGCTCATTTTTGATTGGGTTGTTTGTTTTCTTAGCTGTGATTTTCTTGAGTTCTCTGTATATCCTAGATATTAGACCTCTATCAGAAAAGAAGTCGACTTAACCAAAAGGGATGGAAGGGCGGGGGTGGGGGTACCCTAATGCACATGATGTACTTTCACAAATATATCAAGGTCAATCATTAAACTGAACTTGAGAAGGAGGGAGGGTGAGGGAGTGGGGTGCGAATTGGGGAAGGGGTTAAATGAGAATGTGTGCATATATGCCTTTATCAGCTTGTACCTAACAAAGATGTATGATTACAATGCACCAATTATTATATAAAAAATAACAAAAATAATTTAAAAAGAAGAGTGAATTAATAAAAGACCATTTTTCCAATTTATATCTCTTTTTTCTGGTCTTATGATTACCTTCAAATAAGGTACATATTTCAAGTAATTAAAGAGCAATTATCCCCATAACTCCAGTGGTAACAATAGAAATGACATTTACACAAGCATTTCCCATGATTCCAATGGAAAATACCACACATATACCAAGCGATTACATATTTAATGAGCATGCCCCTAGTGTCAAGGAACTCCCTAACACGCTGCCGTGCGAGGGCTCCCCTTCCCAGGGGAGGAGTGACGTGGAAGGTCCTCTTAGCAACCTGACACAAGCACCGTGGAAGGATTCCCCATGACCCCTGGGGGTTTTCTGGAAAACACTGGCTGGGGAAAGCTAGAAGGAACCAGCATCAGAACAATGATGAAAACAATTGAGCCTGTTTTCCAGCAGCAGTTCTCAAAGGGGAAAAAAAAAAAATGCTGGCTTTTTTTTTT
The DNA here is from genome assembly GCA_004027655.1 of Graphiurus murinus. Taxonomy (NCBI): domain Eukaryota; kingdom Metazoa; phylum Chordata; class Mammalia; order Rodentia; family Gliridae; genus Graphiurus; species Graphiurus murinus. Next base: position 80,377 of record PVLC010000189.1, on the reverse strand, counting down.
TTTTTATGTTTTCTTTGAACATTTTTAAGGCTCCTGAGTCATTGTTAATAGTACCTAATAATTCCCAAGTCCAGCAATCCTACTGAATGCTCCCAGACATCAGTTTGATATATTCTCTGAAATCGGTTCCAGGACCTCTGCTGATAATAATGTGGCCAGAGGGACCTCTGAAAACATGAAATTATTGTTTATGTATAATATAAAAAAGATCACCTGCACATTGTGCATAGATTAAAGAAACACACTCTGTAAGAGGTGCATTTCTGTTACACCTCCTATGTTTCATTTCTGCCTGTGTGAAAAGTGTCATTGGCTGGAAAAATCTGCTACAGTCTAATGCATAACTCGGAAGCTGAAGGAGCTCTGAGGTACATTTATCCCTATACCACTCAAGTGGAACCATCATCAGAAAGCTAGAGGTCCTCACCTTACATGCAGTATGAATGATAAATGCACCATAATGCTTTCCTTCTCCCGTTTTCAGCGTCTCATGGTTTTGAGATAAATATATGGTTATTGGACCCATATCTTATGATGGCTGACAAGACGGCTGCATGGTACTTTCATATTTTATGACTTATTGAACTATGATTTTTAAATTTGTTCAGCACATCAACATGTTAAGTGAAGAGGCCAGAATTATTTTTCGTTACATTTCACTGAGCTGTGGACCCTTTCAGAATGGCTTCATGGACACAGGCATGAAAAGTGTTCTGGCTTTAAATCTGCACCCATCAGACCTGAAAACAAAACAATTAGATTTAAATTATTCCCCCAGTGCCCGGGAACTACAGAGATGATTAAAAATAGCTGTTTGTGAGGCAAGTGAATGCGGGGGAAATCTGTTTACTGAGCTAAGAGAACCTCAAAGGAATTCAGGCAAGCTGTGTGCCGGAAGAGATGTGTTGGAGAGATTCATCTTTCCATTGCTTTATTTTAGGTTAGCAAACAGTCTTCTAAGAGAGAAGTTAAAAAATATATGTAAGTATCCAGGTGTTGTTAGGGCTAGTGCAGAGTCCAAAACATGTGCTTACTTTTTCCATTCATCCTGAATGTTGTTTGTGGTTTATTTCATGTCCAATCCATAAAAAAAGAATCCACGGTGACTGTTAATGACGCTACCAGGTAACCTGCAATTAGTTCCCTAATTGACTTCAATCCATGTAGGACTTCATCTGTAAGCATATAACACAGCATTCCTCTTGACCTTGCATGTCAGAGTCCAAAATATGATACCTCTATCCATCTGGAGACCATCGATTGAGAAGAAAAAAAATTAAGGCTTCTAGTATTACTATTATTTATAATGTGGAAATGCACTGGTTGGCTGTGGGAACCATACCTGATGGGTATGTAATTGAAGTTATATTATCTGGTGTTAACTGAATTAACCATTATGGTTTGTCCAAGGGTCTTAACAAATTCTTGGAAAATAAATGCACATCAAACACAACAAAAGATTTTGAATACAAACAAGTACACAATGAAAAGATATCATCAGTGAATTCTCTTCTGTTCCTAAGATACTGATCTAAGATCTTACCAAATAAATCACAGTAAGAAGTAGAAATGATGATCAGTAAATTATATTTGACAAAAACTCAGGCAAAACATCTACAATAGTATTATGTGAAATGTAAAATTATGTTTGTACTAAGGCTGAAACTTACTCTAAATATATATTGAATATTTTCCATTCATGTACAGACAATTTTCTAAATTTGCTCACCTTCTTTATGCCGATGTGTGGTTATCATTAATATTCTTGTTAGCAGATATTTTAAGCAAAGAAAATAAATACATATTCATTCTGTTCCTTTAAATCAAAGATGACATTTTGACCATGAGTGAGAAATTTCATTTAATTGTTTTTCTTAAATTGGTGTTATGGAGATATATTTGGGCATGTTTTAGTTGAAATATTTTGTTTCTGTAAACAATAAAGTGTATTACATATTGTTGTAGGGTGAGTCACGTCCTCAAAATGAGGTTGACATTTCAACCCCAATACCTGTGAATGTGATGTTCTTTAGAAATAAGTTCTTTGTAGATCAACCAGTTGAGGTCATTAGGGTTGCCTCTAATGTAATTTGACTATGTTCTTCTGCAAAGGTGAAATCTGGTCACAGTGACCCACACATGCAGAGGTAAGACAGTCTGAAGATTCAGGGAGAAAGCCATCTACGTGCCAGGGATGGCGTGATGCCACCAGACTCCAGGAGAGAGGCACGGAAAGATGCTCCATGGAAACTCCTCCGAAGACACCAGCCCTGTGGCCAACTTGAGGTTGTGATTCTGTCCTCCGCAACAGGAGACATTCAGTGTTGGTTGTTTAAGGCACCAGTTTGTGATATTTTCTTGTGGCAGCTTTAGAAGAATGTGCTTTTTTTGTATTTCTTTTTCTGTTGATCTACATTTCTACTTCTATATATTCTCCTCATTACCTAAGGGGAAAATGTGTGTTTTTGTAAAATATATTACTATATTAAGATATTAAATTAATATATTTACTGTGATACTATAAATATTTGTATAAATGAATAAAATACAACTATATGGTTTATAAATAGTTTGATATGGTGAAATCAAATTTAATTAAAATATAATTTTATATTTTAAAGAATCAGTGATATGCAATGATTTCATAGTTACATATAAATAGCATATTTAATAAGTTTTCCTTTTAACCCTGATATCTAAAAAACATGCAACATATGAAAATCATATCTATTTCTTGTACTCTTTGAAACAGTTTCAACTTCTATGAGCCTTGGAATTTTTTTTCAATCATGGTCTTACTTACGATTACATTTCACGATTCAAAATGTCCTATCTTCATTCTAAAACATTTTATGTTAAATAGCACTCATACAGTTTAAAATCTATTGCAAAACATGCCTACTAAATATGTAGAAAGGAATTTTTTAATAGATCTAATTTTTACTGCTGTTATTTTGTGCGTGGAGATGTGTGTGTGTGTGTGTGTGTGTGTGTGTGTGTGTGTGTCTGTGTATGTTTGTGGTATTGGGACTTGAACCCATGAGCATTCTACTTCCACACTACACCCCCAACTATATTCTATTTTCTATTTGAATCAGGATTTTATAAGCAACTGAGGCTGGCTTTGAACCTGAGATCCTCCCGTCTCAGCCTTCCAAGTAATGGGATTACAGGCCTGGGGCATCACGGCCATCTTACTGCTTTGATGTAGAGGAAAAGGAACAAAGAAGTGGTCCATGTGTGTAGCCAGAAAGCCTCTACTATTAAAGGAATATGATAAACAGGATTTTTAAAAGAATTTTTAAAGGATCATATTATTACATTTTATTGGTCTGATCTGGGAAAAAAATGATCGCCTTTTACATGATTCAGCAAGCCCATTAGAAAATAAGCACCTGTTATATTCACAGAGAAATGATAGAAATTCTGAAATAATTGTATGGGTGGCGTTTCTTGTTCATCTTCCTCTTGCTCCGACTTCTCGTCTCTTGCAACTCCACACGCATCTTTTTACAGCTTTATGTTCCCCAGCTTCTGCATCATACTGACAAAAAATTATTATTATTGGCTTTCAATTTTATTCGTTCAAAATAAGAAGTCATACCTTCTTTGGGCTTAGAAGGAAATGAGAGAGGACATTCCTTCCGGAGAATTTTCAGCTAATATAACAGTTCCTGCTACTGTAAGTTTAACTGGTTGCATAGCAGCTGACAGTAAAATATGACCACGTAATTAGAAGGAGACTAGCAACAAGTCCCAGGGGATCCAGACACCTTAATTCCCTAGGTCTTTAATTTAACTACTAGGTATTTGTTTTATTGCTAGTAAGTGCCCCCTTCTGGCAAGACTTTGTAACAGCATCATTTACAGATAATATCTTTTAGACTTAGATGACTTGCTGTCAAAATCCAAAATGCTTTAGGTGACGGAGACAAGGTGTACAAATGTTTCAAAAAATCTGATTCATACCTATTGGCTAAGTATAAAGTGAAATTGGCAGAAATTACACCAATTTGAGACATTTGATGTAGAAACAAAGTGAGTCTGCTCAATGAATTCTTTTTTATACTTTTAGAAATAGTGTAGATAGAATGTGTGACATAATTTGTAAATTTTAAAAACTAATTGATGGATCCTCACATGATATCTACTTCTGATCAGTTTATATAATTTTTCTCATCATCACCTTGTTGTGTGCTCTTTTTCCTTTTAATAGTAGATAACATCATCTAAAATAAAAGATGATGTAATCATTTATCATGCATATCACTTTATGTCTATTTCTCAGTTTGAATTACAGCTTTGGGAAGTCATGGGTTTTTGTTTTGCTCACTGACTTAACCAAGGATATCTAAAGTAGGACATGTAACTGAAAAACATCCAATAAAAACTTACAGACACATCAGAGCCTGCTTTAATTACGTTTTAGCCTGCATTATTTATTTTATAAGATAAGAGCATTTATACAGTATTTCCTGTATATCAGTCACTATTCTACATACTTTAAAATGGCAGTTTACAAAATATAAAATGTTGGAGATAGGTACAATTATACTCATAAATATAGACACAAAGGTTTAGACAGTTGTGTACTTTTAAATATTTTAGAAGTGTGTTGAAAAACAAAGCAAAAAAAGGCCCTGATTTGTAGTGTTTATCAATTTCTAAGATGCAAGAACTTCTAACCAATCACAGTTGACTTCAAACTATAATCATGATCTCAACTGACTCAAAAATTCTAAAAATTTACAGTTGGATCACATATACTGAGATTTGTTCAAAAGAAGCACTCAACTACAAATAAATAAATAAATAAATAAATAAATAAATAAATAAATAAACTATATATGGGTTGTCAAGGATTACTTATCTAGTAGTGATATACCTAGTGGTATATCAACTGACTATTTTGGGGTGGGCTGAGAGACTAGTGACTATTTTGAGTGATATTATAAAGAGATTATAATGACATATTCAGTCATTTTTTTTTCTGGGTATATTCCTTCAAATTACACACTTTGCAGACATTTACCATCCCTGATTACTATAGTTACTAAAGTAGGGTTCTCATTGTAAGTGCTATTCCTTTATTGGATTGCATTTGTCTGTAATTTATAATAATCTTTAATTAGCAAAGCCATTTTCCAGTTACACACTTTCTTTTCCTTTGACAAATATTGCTCTATTTAGCAGTAATATTTTATGGGTTGGGATAGCTATCTGCCTTGAAGTATGTATGGGATTCATCCATTTCAAATCCCTCAGTACGTATTACAGCAGAATAAAGTAGGCATATGAAAATTTGAATCAAAATATAAATAGCAGATAGTCAAAGTGAATCTCAGGGGTGAGAAGATGGAGGACATTTGAATCACATTGCCAGATGTTCAACCTCTACTGTGAAGTCAAAAATAAGAAGAAATTGTTAATTGGAAATATTTGAGGTCATGATGCATTTTAAAAATACAAATCAGAGCTTCACTGCATAAACAAATACCACTCTGAAGTTAAAAAGGTATTAAACCCAAAATACGGGAAGAAAAGATCTAAAAAGTTGCTTGGTTTTCCAGACCTCTAAAAGGATCTAACTTTTATGGAGTTGGCTTTTTTATTCTCTTTTTTAAATTTTGTGGCAGATTTCCACTGTTCAGTATTTCAACTACAGGAGCAATAACAATGTCAGTTTCAAAATCCAATCATTTCATTTTAGTAAACTGTGATTCCTACAATCCCATGCATTAATGGTTAGACAGAGAGAGGGCTCAGTGTTAAATCCTTCTCCTTGAATCGGTTTCAGGTGGTTCTATTTCCAAAACTGTTGAAGCAAAGGCATTAATTATACATTTCTATTGTGACAGAGCCAACATCAGCAGTCACCAAGGCATAATTTCTTTAGGAGAGATGCAGCCTGTTCTCTGATCAAGTTTTGCTTCCCACAGGGAGGCATCAGTCTTAAATTACATAGCAGGCAGGCAAGAGAACGGAAGCCAACAATAAGCTCTTCCCAGGGGAGAAAGAAAGAAGGAAGAAAGAAGGAAGAAAGAAAGAGAGAGGATCTGACTCAAGGTATCCCATTAAATAAATAAAATTCTCTACTTCTATTATTCCCATTCATGCACACTTACACACATACATAGACAAAATATTCAGTATATATATAAAATAAAATATATATATATACATTTTATTTTATTCTCTTTGTTATCTTACTTTGGATAAGAAATTTCCACTCGTTATTTTCTGGATCATTAAGATTTCTATTCATTCCTTTTGAGAAACTATAAGTAGGGTGAGTTGATTATTACCTAATAGAGATTTTGTTTTTTATTAAACAAGCAGTTCTTTAATGAAAGGAAGTGAAACACCTGACTGGTTTTGTCTTACTCAAAAATATTCTGTATTTTATTTCAGTAGAGATTAACTTTTTGTCATGAAAAGTAAATCTTTTAATTCATCAGATTAATAAAGAGCACACGAATGCACACAGAAGACTAGAAGAAAACATAATACAAAATATAGATGACTTTTTGTGTTACAAAGACATTTTGAAATGACACCAAAGGCTCAATCCAAGAAATAAATAATTGATAAGTTGGAGTTCATTATAGTTAAAAAAAATATGTTCTGGAAAAAAAGGAGGGAATGAGAAGACAAGCCACAGAAAATATTGAACAAGAACTATCTGATTAACACTGCAATCTTTAGTTCATAAAGTATTATAAGGTTCAGCAAAAAATAAATGAATAACTCAATAAAAAATTGGGCCAAAGACCTGAACAGATATCTCACAAAAAAAATTAGAAAGATCATAAATATCATATGAAAACCTGCTTCATAGCATATGTCATTAGAAGATTACAAACAAAAACAACAATGAGATACTCTACCTACCTAGTAGAATGCTAAAAATCCAACACACTGACAATGCCAAATGTTGGCATGGATGTGAAGAAAAAGGAAATCTAAATTATTGTTGGGGCAACATAAAATACGGTCATTTGGACAACAGTCTTGTGGTTTCTTACAAAACTATGTATATTTTCATCATACAACCCAGAAATCGTGCCATATTTTCTTTATCCAAATGAGCTGGAAAGAAGTGTCCTCTTAAAAATCTGCACACACATGTTTACAGCAGCCATTTTCATAATGGTCGAGCCTTGAAAGCAACAAAAATGGCATTCGGTAGGTGAAAAACAGTGGTGCACCCAGACAACTGGATATTATTAATTACTCTAAATGAGCAACTGTCTACCTCCTTTGATGTTATGCACACCACATGATTGGTTTTAGACAATAAATGTGAGCACATGTGATCTCTGCCGCCATTGGGTAGAAATGCCACCACATGTGCTCGCATTCATTCTGTTCCCTTCCTTTCTTCTTTTTCCACTTCCAATATGAACTCTCTTCAATGTTGACTTTGACCAATGGACTGTGACGAAAGTGACCATGTGAAACTTCCATGGCCAGATTTTAAGAAAACCAGCAATTTCTTCTTCCATTCTTTCCAGGAGAGGCAGCCACCAGTAAGTACTATAGTAAAGTTTGATTGAGGCTCCTAAACAAGGAAGCACACAGGGAGAAGGAGAGGTCAAGAAGGGGGAACTAAAAGCTCAGCTGTGTGGAGCAAGCCCTCCTTGGACCTTCCAGCTCATCCGTTCTGCCCGCTGGACTCAGCTGAGTGGGGTTATCACAGTCAATACCAAGCAAAACAGGACAGTCCTACAAATGCAACTTCAGATAGAGCTGATGAAATAAAACATCGTTTTTAAGTTAATAAATTGGGGGATGGTTTTAACCAACTTGATGGTTATAAAATTCTAGACAATCTAGGTCCATAAAAGCAAATTGATATTTCTAGACACAGAGTCTCAATATTACTGATTTTAAGAGCTCCCAAAGTGATTATAGTGCACAATTGGTTCTTAGAACTAAGGAGTTAGTTTTGCTCATTACCATGTTCTGTTTCTAACTAATTTCTCCTGTAACATTTAAAAATTATCCAAGTAGTTTAGTCATATGCCATTTACCTCTACAAACTATTATGCTTTAGTCTGAAAGTCTTTATTCTTCAGGAAAATGCAGTCCCAAGCATTCTGAAAATAACATTTCTGTTTAATTTGGAATGTGATTAATGAATAATTTCTTCAGTGACTTAATTTTTTGGTTTGCTTACTTGTTTTTAACAATTTACTCTATGTCTGGACATAGCTCCAGGGAAAAGTCCTCTAGAAATGAGGATTTGGCTCCTTTATAACCTATGAGTCACTGGCCATGGAATCATCTTTTACAACATTTTCAGGTGCTGTAGGATCTTACATTGCTAAAGTGAGACATTTTCAGTAAATGATTCACTGTTCTTATAAGTAGCTTGTTTCAGTATTCCAAATTTCTTTACCTGAGAAAAAAAGAGAGATGCCATTTCCAGATTTTAAGCAGAGTTGTAAATATGAACTCAGATTTAATTAGCAGTTGCATAAAAAAGTGTAATATTTAATAGATCTGTAATAAATAATCGGTTACACATTGAATTCAATGATACTTTGACTTTTATAATAAAATAGATTTTCCTTTCATTACATTTACATTCTTTACTTAGAAGGACTTATAATACATCCCTAAAGCTATTGAATATGAGCCTTGCTAGTTCCAATTTAGGATTAATTTCTTCGCACATTTTGTGTTACCATAATATAATGCCTGATACTGAGTACGACATCAAATAAAGAGGTTTATTGGATCACAATTTTCATGGGTAGAAAGTCCAAGCAGCATGTTGTTGGAGTCTTCCTCCGGCCTTCTGAATGAATCACAGCGTGTTGCAGTGAGAGGAAGGAGCTCAGATTGGAGAACTCACATGGAGGAGAGGAAGGAAGAGACTGTGAACTAGTTTAAAAAAAAAAAGTATACGCCACTTTTACAAAGTCTCCATATCATCCCTTTTCCATGGCTGTAGAAATATTTGCTTACATACCTTTGTTTAGAAGTATAAACTCAATATTTTACTTTTTGTGACTGGCTAATCTCACAAAGCATAACGTTCTCCTGTTCCATTCGAAATGGGACATAGGAGGGAGTCTAGACAAAGAAGGAGAACCCTTGGGTGGGTAAAGAAGGTGACCTAACTGAGGGAGATGGGAGGTGGGAAGAGGGAAGCACCCTAACGCATATGATGTACGTTCACAATATATCAAAGTCAGTCACGAAGCCAAACATGTGGAGGGAGGGGGAGGGGAATGGTGTGGTGTCGGGGCCTAGTCCGGCCAGCTAGACCCCGCCTCTAGATGGCGCCTGGCAGAGTGCCAGAAGCGGCTGCAGGTGGTAACATTCTAGGGCTGCGCCACACCAGAGCCCAGAGCGCATGCACCAGCGCATGCACCAGCTCGTGGCCGGCCCAGGTGAGAGCTGTATGAGACGCCTCGTGGCTTAGGCCCTGCGCGGCTTTAAGAGCCTCCGCCTCTCGCCCAGTTGTTGTTGTTGTTGGGGAAAGGCTGGCTGGGTTGTTGCTGGAGTGGGTTGCTGGAGAAGTTCTGGGAGGAAAGGTTGTTGGTTGCTAGTGGAAGATGGATTGCTAGAGAGAGGGGTTATTGGGAGTCTGTTGGAAAGGCACTATTTGGAGAGACGGCTTCTGTGCTGTGTTTGTTACTGCTTGTGTAGTGCCCTTGATCCCAGAGAGAGAGAGAGATATAATAAAGAGAGGTTCAAACCAGCAACATTCAGGCAGCGTCTTTATTGGGGCCTCATGGTTTAGGGTTCAGCCTGGGGCGCCTGATAAGTGGTGGCCCGTAGGGGTGGGAATTGGGGAAGGACTAAATGAGTGATACGTGCATGCATGCCTCTACCATCCTGTACCTCACTAAGATGTATGATTACAATGCACCAATAAATTAATATATATACTATATACCCACATATAATATATATATATATATATATATAATATATATATATATATATATATAATATATATACACACAATCAAGAAATGTAGAGTTCTCTGATAATAATATTCTTAGTATTCAGGTTAGAGAGAAGTGAGTCCCAAGAGTCCCAAGCTTGGGTGGACCTCCTTAAGATCAGCTGTCCTTGGCAGGAAAACATTCAGCAGCAAAAACTTCACCCTATTCTAACAACCTGCTCTCATAAGGATGAATTCCCACCTGCAAAATCTAATGTACTTTCCAAGATCAGCACTAACGCCATTCATGAGATGGTCATGACCGAATCTCTCCCCAGTAGGCCTCAGCTCTGAAGGGTCTTATCGCCTTTCAGGATTGTTATACCCAAGATGATCCCTAGAAACCTTAGGCAGACAAATTGAATCCAAAAGGTGAAAATTACTAAGTGGTTCCAGTGATATCTGCCTGCATGAACTTAATGAAATTACTTAGACCCTTTAAGCTTAGTTTCTCATTTATATATAAAAATATTTATATATTAGAACTATTTCTAGGCTTAAAATAAGATAATGTTTCGATTACAGTTCTGGAAAAAAATCATAAGCACTAAGTAAATATTATCAATCTTAATTATGTCTCAGTATCACAATAATAAGCTTGCTAAAATACAGCTAAGGAACACCTCCTACACATCATACCTCATGCTCCACTCTGCAGGGAACTAGGAGAGGCAGCAGGTTCTTGAGAAGAGACTCACAGATGAGATGACAATATAGATTAAAGACCACTTAGCTGGGTATGGCGGTGCCAATGCCAGTATGGCTAAAACAGAAGGATTGCAGGTTCAAGGCCAGCAGGTAGTAACTTTGTGAGAATCTGTTTCAAAATAAAAGCATACATAAATAGGTCTGAGAGTGTAGCACAGAGGTAGAATGTCCCTGGCTTCAATCCCTAGTTACACACACACACCCCTAACAGAAAAAAATAAAAGAAAAACAAAAAATATACTAACCTTCCACTTAACAAAAATCAAAATTTGTGAAGATGCCAAAAGTGAATGACTATTTATTGAATGCCTACTCTACTCCATTTACTTCGCTAAGAAATAGCCAAAATTTAGCAACCCCACCCCCTTCAGGAAGAAAGACCATTGTCAGGTATTATCAGACATAGATATGGGAGACATTCTTGCAGGATATTTTTGGAGGGAACCAAACTCTCCTGTGCAATGGCTTTTAGCTAGCAGACTTCTTTTAATTAGGATCACCTCATTTACACTAGCTTAATATCTGAGAACCTAATTTTGTTTCTATTTAGGCAGAGAACCATGTATAGAATCCAAGACTCCTGATCCCAGAGAAGCACACTTTCCATTACAACTTGCAGCTGTAGGGATAAAAGAGAACAGTAAATGCTACTTGAATTTCATGATTTCAAATATTCAGTAAGGATGAATTCACTTGCTGCACCTGCTTGTTGTTTTACGATTCCATTTGCTAGTTCCCCTGTGAATCGGCCCACAGACACAACACCTATTTAAAAAGATTGGATCTGGAAAAAATGCAAATTGATATTTCATACCCCATAGGTTCTTCTGCAATGGTAATAACTGTGTTATATGCACATTGAAAATTAAATCATTTTTTAAGCTAGTGTAGGGTCTGTCTAATAAAACCCCTTATGAAATCCCACTGTGTCTACTCAGGAGCAGCTTTTCACAGTGCAACATTTAAGCTTTTAAAAAGCAACAGAACAAATGTGATTGATTATCAGTTCACTTGCCAGATTCTACATTGAAATTACAGAAAGTAAAAGCTCTTTTATGAAAGTGATATAACCACCTGCAATATTAAAACAATAAAATATGTGCTCAGCTGTTTATGAACTGTCTTGACCCAGATATAGAAAGCAGCCTTCTAGTGCAGGAGCCTCACATGGAAACTGATAAATCCTTCCTAACTGTGGCAAAGCAGTAAAAAGCATTCCAAATTGACTGAAAGGTCAAAACACTCTGCAAGAATCCCATCATCGCAGCAAATCTGAAGTTAGCCACACTTGTGATAAGCAGAACAAATGCAAAGGTGCAGCCAATTAGTGTGGATGTGGGAGACATTCCCAGAATTATTAACTCATTACAAACAAGTGCCCGGCGCCTGGCACATAACACGACTCGGTCTGATTGAGCACCAGCTTGTTTTTCTGCTTCTCTAAATATTAAACAAGGCCCCGATGATTTGGAAGGAGCTGATGTACTTATCATAGATAGCTGTGTGATCTAGAAATATCCCACTTTTACGAAGAAATCTCCATATAACCCATTTTCAATGGCTGTAAAAATATTCCTGTATACACCTTTGTTTACAAATATAGACCCAGTCAAGAAATGTAGACTTCCCTATACTAGTAACCTTAGTGCTTGGGTTAGAGAGAAGCCAGCCCCAAGCTTGGAGGGACCTGCTTAAGCTCTGCTTTCGTTGGCAGACAAAAAACTTTCAGCAGTAAAAGTATAAAAATGAACTCATCATTAGAACCTTGTATTAGAGTTTACCAGGAGTTTTCTGGGAAAATGGAACGTATTAAAAGCACCTAATAGCTGTGGGTTACTTCTAGGAAAGAGTGACTTTAAAAGGGCATGACTTTGTTAAGCAGGAAGACTGTGGTCTTAAAAAAACACTACTTTTGTCCTGAGTGAACAGAGTGATTGGAGAGAGAACCTAATGGGCAAACTGAAATTTGGGAAGAAATCAGTCAGGTTACTAAAATGTGAATGTAACACAGATAGTTGATTACAGGGAACAAAGATTTTTCTTACTTTATGGGAATCAGGGAACAAGGTTAAATCAGTGGCAAAAACTTCAGAGAAATCAACCAATTGATTTACTTGGTCCCTGGGGCTGGGTTAAGTTTGAGTCTTTGATGTGGTTTATGCGATCTCACACATGTCGTATATTAAGATTGTGGTCAGGATCCAGGCAAATTTCCAGCAAAGAAGGATTTCACTTATTTGATGCACAGCAGAATTCTTCACTTGTATGTGTGTGTGCATGTAAATTTTCTTTTGGAATTGTGTTATGAAACCATTGTTCATTGATTGTTCAAACATCAATTGCTCAAACATCTTAAATTAGAACAAGACTTTCATGCAAGTAAGTTTAATTTTCAAGGTAAATAAGTTATGTCATAAACAATGTGAAAAATGAAACCAAGAAAGAATTAGTGGGTGAATATAAAACAAAAATAACGGGGAGACAAAAATAAGAGACATGTAGAGGTAAATAAATATCATTAAGCCTAACATTCTAAGACTATTCATGAATTAGTGCTTAGAGAAATTTCAAAACAAAAGTAAAAAATGTTTTCATTAATTAATACATGAGAATAAACTATTATGATTACTGAGATTATTGCTTCAGTCATAGGTTCTGAATTTTTCTTCAAACATGTATATACTCACAGAATTGTCACTCTGATTGCGACCTTTCTTTATAGTCAGAAGAGGCATGAAGTAGTAATGGTCCCCTATCCATGAGCACCCCCTACTGGCACACACTAGACACCCATTCCTATTACTGTAAGAACATTGATTTAAAGTACTCTCTACCAAATCTTAGAAAAATTTTTGCATATGCAAATATATAAATAGCAACAACATCTTAAGGCCTTAGTTCAATTCAATCTGTAGATATTTACCTCATCTTTTAAGTAGCAAACAAAAATGACTCAATATTTCCCCCATGTTATCATTAAAAAAAAATCAGGTAGATTATTTTAGAACTGACTCAGTTTCTTATTGCTTCTGTAAGAACTAACAACACATTTAGTGACTTTAAATAATACAAATTTATCTAGGAGTTGTATAGGCCAGAAGTCTGACATGGGTCACACCAAGCCAAAATCCAGGTTTGGGCAGAGATTGAGCCCTGGTTTCATTGCTCTGGGGGACGGGAGGATAATCTGTTTACTTTTTTTTCATGGCCTCCTTTTTCCTATTTCAAACCATCAAATTTACATCTTTTTATACCTGTATTTCATCGTCAAATTTTTCTGAGTCTCTCCTCCACCTCCTAACACCATGTTATGGACCCTTGTGATAATGTTGCTCCCATCCAAATCACCCCTAAGACCATCCTACTTTAAAGATAGAATATGAGCAGTCTTAAACACCCTTTATCATGTACCATGACATATTCACATGTTCTGCTGGGGATTATGATTTGAGCATTGCTCTAGTACGAGCATTTGTATTCCTAACTTTATATGTTGAAATCCTTACGCCCAAGATGGTAGATAATATTAGACATAAGGACTTTAGGAGACTATAAGGTCCTAGGAGTAGAGCCCTCATAAATGTGATTAGTACTCTTATAAAAGAGGCCCAAGACTTGCCCCTCATTCTTTTCATTCTGTGAGGTTACAGTGAGAGGCAGCTGTCTCTGTAGAAGTGGACCTGCACCAGGAATCATTCTTTTTTTTTTTTTTTTTTTTGCGGCACTAGGGATTGAACTCAGGGGCATTCTACCTCTGAGCTATACCCCCAGCCCTATTTTTTTTTTTTTTATTCTTTATTTTGAAACCGAGTCTCGCTAAGTTGCAGAGTAGTACCTCACTAGGTAGCTGAGGCTGGCCCCGAACCTGGATCCTCCGGTCTCAGCCTCCCGAATGCTGGGATTACAAGCGTGCGCCACCACGCCCGGCTGACCAGGAATCATTCTTACCAGTTCTTTGACCTTGAACTTACAGCATCCAAAATTGGAGGGAATAAAGTGTTGCTGTGTAGAGACCAGTGGTTTCCGGTATTTTGTTTTAGCTGCCCAGACAATCTAAGAGAGAAAATGGGGAGCACCAAGTGGTTTTGTTGCCGTAAACAGCAACTAAGATGAAGAAGCTGTTTTGGAAAAACAGTGAAGAGTCGAGGCTGGAAATACATCGGTATCCATGCCCGCCACAAGTCTGCATTGCCGTGAATGGACCACTAAGGGCTAGTCTGGCGAGGACTCAGAAAGAGACAAAATGGAGAGAAAGCCTCAGTTTTGTAAAGGATATCTAAGTCTTTATAAACAGAATGTTGGTAGAAATTTGGACAATAAAGGCCATTCTAGCATGACCTCACATGGAAATGAGGGGCATGTTATTTAGCAATAGAAAAAGTGCCAAACTTGATTAAGTAACGGAAACTTTGCTGAATTGTGTCTGTCTGCTAGTATTTCGTGGGATGTAGAATGAGCTATAAAATTGGATATTTGGCTGAGGACATGTGTAAGCAGTGTATTGAAGGAGTGTCCTGGTTCCTTTGGATTGCTTATCATAAGATATAAACAGCAAAATAATTTAGAGATAATAATTGCTAAACAAATAGAAAGCATAACCCCCAAACTTAGAAATTTATCTTTCTACCCACATTAGAAAAATGAGACAGTGTTTCTGTGAGAGGACCAGAATTTGGTCAATTTGATAAAAAGATTTCTATGGATTAACCTACGCAGTGGGAGCCACGTGCTATTCGCCGACAGAATGGGAAGATTAGTCAGACACTGAAAAGGAAGTCAGAACCTATTGCCCAAGATAGTGGAAGAATGACCTGAAAGGCATTTCCGAGAGAAATGCTCGTGGGTTTTTTCACTATGAGATGATAGAGAGAAGACACCCATCTGTGAGGGGCCGTCACCAGACAAATAATCTGTTAGAGGCTTGATCTCACATTTCCCAGCCTCCCAAACTGTTAGGAATACATTTCTATTGCTTATAAACCACCTACTTCATGATATTTTGATGTAGAATATCGGGAACCCCAGGCTGAACCCTCAACCGTGAGGCCCCAAAAAACACGCTGCCTGAATGTTGCTGATTCAAACCTCTCTTTATTATACCTCTTTCTCTGGGATCGAGGGCACTACCCAAGCAGAAACAATCACAGCACAGAAGCCGTCTCTCCAAATAGTGCCTTTCCAACAGACTCCCAATAACCCCTCTCTCCAGCAATCCACCTTCCACTAGCGACCCACAACCTTTCCTCCCAGAACTTCTCCCAGCAACCCAGCCCAGCAACTTCCCAATGACTCTTTCCCCAGTAACAACTCTCTCCAGCAGCTCTCTCTCTGGGCGAGAGGTGGAGGCTCTTAAAGCCGCGCAGGGCCTGAGCCACTAGGCGTCTCATACAGCTCTCACCTGGGCCGGCCACGAGCCGGGCGTGCTGGTGCATGCACTCTGGCGTGGCGCAGCCCTAGAATGATACCACCTGCAGCCACTTCTGGCACTCTGCCAGGCGCCATCTAGAGGCGGGGTCTTTCCGGTCGGGCTAGGCCCCCGACAGTAGAAGTCTGAAAACACTAAGAAGAAAGAGAAAATCTGATCATAAAAATAATGAATAAGAAAATATTATAATTAATAACATGCCTCACATTAAATAAAAAAAGTCTAGGAATTGATAAAGTCATTTCGAATTCTCCTATTTAAGGAATAATTTCAATTTCTTTCAAAATCTTTCCAAAAATAAAAAAGAAATACTTTCAAAGTCATTCTATTACTCTGATACTAAAACAAGACAAGAATACAACAAAAATGTAAACTACAGGCCTATATTACTAATGAACATAGATGTAAAAATTCTTATCCCAGTTGTAAAGGAAGAGGTTGGATTGTCTATGTTTGCAGTTGACACTATTTTATATCTCAGAAACTCTAAAAACTCCATCAAAGATGTTTTACCATGAGTTAAAATTTTCCATAAAGTGGCAAGATGCAAAATCTAGTACAAAAACTAGTATTAGTACAAAAACTAGTAGTGAATCTATGTACTAACAATGATCTATTTGAAATATAACCAAGAAAACAATCCATTTACAAAAGATAAAAACACTCTGGAAAAATTTACTTTAATGAAGTGAATGATTTGGGCACTGAAAACTATAAAATATTGATGAAGGAAGGTCAAGAGGGAAATAAATAAATGAAATTTCATGGCTTTTTGGTTATAGGAATTAATATCACTAATAATATTATACTATGAAAACAATCTACAGATCCAATGAAATTCCTATCAAAAGACTAATCCCATTCTTCATAGAAATAGAAAATATCATCGTAATATTTTCAGGAAACTACAAAAGACACCAAATAGCCAAATCAATTTTTAAACAATAAAAACTGAAGATATCCAACTGACTGTCTTCAAAATATCTTACAAAGATGTGATAACCAGAAATGTGTGCATGTATGCCTTTACCAGCTTGTACCTAACAAAGATATATGATTACAATGCACAAATAAAAAATTTAAAAAAAAAGATGAAAATATGTGATAACCAAAATACCAGGAAACTGGCATCAAAAAGACACAGGGAAGCCGGGCGTGGTGGCGCACGCTTGTAATCCCAGCATTCGGGAGGCTGAGACCGGAGGATCCAGGTTCGCGGCCAGCCTCAGCTACCTAGTGAGGCACTCTGCAACTTAATGAGACTCAGTTTCAAAATAAAGAATAAAAAATAGGGCTGGGGCTGTAGCTCGAAGGTAGAATGCCCCGGAGTTCAATCCCCAGTACCGCAAAAAAAAAAAAAAAAAGACACAGGGAGCAATGGAATAAAATAGGAAGCTCAGAGTCTATGTCTTCACAGTCAACTGATTTTCAGTGATGGTGCCACAAGTGTAATCTCTTTAATAAATGGTGCTGAGAGTCGGGCATGGTGGCACAAACTAGGAACCCCAGTAATTGGGAGGCTGAGACAGGAGGATCACAGGTTCACGGCCAGCCTTAGCTACTTAGTGAGACCCTCCACAACTTAGTGAGACCCTGTTTCAAAATAAAGCATAAAAATAGGGCTGGGGGTGTAGCTCAGAGGTAGAACACCCTGTGTTCAATTCCTAGTATTGCCAAAAATAAATAAATAAATAAATAAATAAATAAATGTATAATGCTGAAAAAACTCACCATATACAAAAGATAATTCAAAATGGATTAAAGATTTATATTTAAGATCTCAAATTATTAAAGTGTTAGAAGAAAAGATGTGAGAAATTCTCCACAGCATTGCTCTGTACGATGTGTTTTTGGAAATGATATCAGAAGCTCAGGCAAGGAAAACAAAACATCAAAAAAACCAAAAGCAACAAACAGTCAAAACAAAACATAACAGGCAAATGGGATTTCATCAAACTGAAAAGCCTCTTCCCAGCAAAAGGAAATAATAAACGGAATTGAGACAACATATAAAATGCAAGGAAATATGTACAAACTATGCATCTAACTAGTGTCTAATATTCAAAATGCCTATGGAATCAACCAACTCGCTTGCAGGGAAACAACCCAACTTTAAAATGGGTAAAAAATCCTGAATAGAAAGTTGTCAAAAGAGGATATACAAATGAACAAAGGTATATAATAAAATATTAACATCGTTAATTATTAGGAAAGTGCAAATCAAACCACATTGAGATAGTACCTCCTTCCTATTAGAAAGGCTATCATCAAAAAACAAATAATGAATGTTAGTAAGAATGTAGAGAAAAAAGGAACTCGCGAACACTGTTAATGGAAATAAAAAATTAGTACAGCCATTATGGAAAAGAGTATGGAAGGTCCTTGAACAATTAAAAATAGAACTATAATGTGACCTAGCAATCCTGCTACTGGGTAGATAACCGAGGACAATGACATCAGTATGTTAAGGAGATAGCCTCAGTCCTGTGTTTATGGAAGCATTATTCACTGTAGCCAGTATAAGAAATCACCTAAGAGTTCATCAAAATATGAATGAATTTTTAAAATATGGCACGTATACACAATGTTGTATTATTTTACCATAAAAAAACAAAGAAATTCTGTCAATTGTAGCAACGTGAATGAACCTAGAAGATGTTGTGTTAAGTGAAATAGGCCAGGCACAGAAACAAACCTGCCATGACTTCATTCATGTATAGAATCTAAAAAATTTTTCTCCTAGCAGGAGAATAGGATGGTGGTTAACATCCTGCAGCGTTTAGTATGGGGAGGCAGTTGGGTAGATGTTGATCAAAGAGTAAATGATTATAGTTAAGTAGGAGAAATAAGTTTAAGAGATCGATTGTACAGTATAATACCTATAATTATGATATGTTATATTTGTGAAAAATGGAAAATTAAGAGATTTTATATACTCTCATTACAAAATAATAACTATAAGGTAATCCATTTTTCATAAGCAAGAATTATCCATTCTATGACATGCCTATACTTTAAAAGATCATGATGTTCATGGTAAATATATACAATTTTATACATCAATTAGTCAAATAAACATGTTTTTTTTAAAGTTTTTATTTTATTTTAAGTGGTTGATAGCTAAAACTCCACTTCATTAAGCTCTCATGGTCACCAACCTAAACCACTAAAGTGAACAAAATAAAAATATTTTAGACAACGAATCCACCTAATTGTGCTCTGGTATGCAGAAACTTAAAGACATGGTTGCTTTATCTGAATTAACACTCTGAAGAAGTAATGTTAATGTTCTTTTTCCCCCAAAGAGGCATATCTTAAATGCAAATTATTTTAAGAACACCAAGTTATCAAGTAGTGTTTGATTCTTTTTATTAAATGCCTTTTCACCCCTTCTTATTTATTGAAAAGGTCACATTCAACAAAAACATATATATATATATATAATATATATATATTATATATATAATATATATCAATATATATATATAGATCTATATATATGAGCTAAGGTGTGCTCAATTGTTGAGCTACATCTCCAACTCTTTTATTTATTTATTTATTTATTTATTTATTTATTTATTTATTTATTTTTAAATCAGGTTTGTGCTAAGTTGCCCAGGCAGGTCTCAAACTTGTCATCCTCCTACCTCAGAATCCTGAGTTGCCAGGATTATACGCTATGTCCCCATATTGGGTTAATGTTTTATATTTTTTAAGAAAATTTGTGTTACCTTTACCAGAGACTGCAGAAAAGTATATTTTTAAAGGCAAGTGTGCACTAATAAATAACACACCGCATCTAAGGATGCGGGGATACATTTAATAAGAAATTTAAAAAAATTATTTAAAAAATTAATAAAATATCAATGCCAACTTTAATGAGAAAACCTGATGGAAGAGTCTCTGCGATCATGCGGTGGGGAACTTTTCCAGAGCATGGGACATGAAAGAAAGGAATAATATGAGGTAGAGGAAGGTCTGGCAGGGTGTGGGGCAATGCCTAAGACAGAGGAGAGTGGAAAATTATCTTATTTTCAAGACAGGAAGAGTAAGAGCTTTGATGTGGACTGAATAAAAATGGTGAGTGGTGTCAAATAGGAATGAGGCAAGATTTGGAGAAAGCATTTGCTGAGGCCTCTGGTCTGTTCCCAAATGCAAGGAGCTTTGTGGCCATCACACCCACCAAACTGCAAACAACGAGCTGATCAACCTGAAAACCAAGCGACTTGTCTTAGACTTGTCACATAAGCAGGAAATGCGTAGCTGATATCAAATCTATGAAAGATTGAAGAATTCATGACTTCACTTTTAAAAATAAAGGGAAAGAAAAATATTTGAAGAGACCATTGACAGTCACCTAAAAGTATCTGTATCCGATGATAAAATTTCCAGTAGCACAGCAGTGAAATTCCTCAGGTGTTTTTCTGGCCACGAGGGCCACTTGAAGTTTCAGGGCTTCTAGCATGAAAATGGGGTCATACAAATGATAGATTTTACTGTGGGTGAGCAACTTCGTGTTCATTTTTCTGTCTCTGATACTATGTTTTTTTTGAGATGCTGGGAGAGCAAAAAATGGTAACTTTCCTTTTTTATTTATTTATATTTTTTTTGTTTAAAGAATTTTCAGTAAGTTGTAACTAAAGA
The DNA here is from genome assembly GCA_004027655.1 of Graphiurus murinus. Lineage (NCBI taxonomy): Eukaryota > Metazoa > Chordata > Mammalia > Rodentia > Gliridae > Graphiurus > Graphiurus murinus. The sequence continues at coordinate 59,639 of PVLC010000189.1, read as the reverse complement.
TTTCTAACTCAGACAATACAAACTCTGCATGGCATGATGCATTTTAAGGTGTCTTATTTAATTTTGACTTAGGACAATATCCTACATCAAAATGGTAATTAAAAGAATAAAATAAACTTAAGTAAGTTATGGTGGTGCAGGCCTCAGTACTTGGGATTCTGAAACAAGACGATTGCAGTTTCGAAGCTAGCCTTAACCACTTGTATTGTTTGAGCAAGAAAACTTTAGTCGTAATTTATTAAGAATTCTTTAAACTAAAAAAAAAAAAAATCTGGAAAAAACTGAAATTATTTTTCTCCCAGTATCTCATCCTCAGCACTCAGCAACTTAGCAAGACCAAGTTTCAAAATAAAATAATAAAATTTACTGGGATATAGCATGAAGGTAGAAAGCCCCTGTTTCCAGCACCAAATATTAATAATAATGAAAAAGATATTTAAAGAATAATTTAAAATTTAAATATATCAAAATATCACTCGGGTTTCCCTTGAAATATTTATTATATGACATTTTTGTAGTGAGAACAATTTTTAAGGAGGCCTTTTTAAATTATGAAATTTAAGTCAAGCCAGTGTTGGATCCTATATGAAGCTATTTTGTATAATATAGAGCTATTTGGGTTTTTTTTTTTTTTTTTTTTGCTTTAAAAAAAAATGTAGTGGTCCTTGGGTATTTATACACATGGAAAAATTATTGGTAATCTTTAAAAAGCATTTCTTTCAAGTAATAGACATGCCTCTGCCTCTTTATTGAAGATTTGATTGTAAAGTTCTTAAAATATTTTAAAATCTTCATGGGAAATAGTTTTCTACAAGTTGCTAAATGGTATGTTGTTATGAATATATCACCTACAATGCATTTCTTTTTTATACAGCATTTCAGGGTCAGGTAATTCTATTAATATTCTCCACCCTCCCCCCCTTTTTTTCAGACTGAAGGTAAAAAAGAAAAGATATGCTAAGCGGTAGACGACAACCTTTATGTTAAGGGGAGAAATAAGCCTGTGAACCTAAAATGGTGCCTAAGAAAGGGTATTATTTATAGAAGCTAGAATATGAAAGGAAATGCCAGAAGATGTCAGAATTGATTGAAACACTCAACCTTGACAGCTCTGAAATTTGCAGGTTGAATACCTGCCACAATTTGTGAATGATCCTCTATATTCTTAAACTGCTTGGTTTAGCTAGCATTGTGATAGGAACGGACAAGAAAAGCCAAGAAACCATGAGCCATTTAGTAGTGCCACCTTATTTCCCTAACTTGCTCTAATATATGTTATTCTGCAGAAAATTTGGTGTTGATTAGGTCCTTTCCCTTTAGTGACTTTTCTGTGTTGTACATGAAGAATTTAAAGATGCAAACTCTTTCAAAGAACACTTTTTTTTTTCTATTGAGGTACTCCTTTCTAATATAAGTGATCTGAACTCTAAGATATAGTCTTTTATCTATAGATAAGTTTACGTGTTACTGTATGCTTACGTGGATATATTTGCATGAAATTTATAATAATATGAATATCAGGTAGATCAAGGTGAAAGGAAAGAGACAAATAGATACTGTGGGATGAACTTTCTGTTAAACTTTGTTATACTACTAATTTTACCAAAGTAATGTTCATTTGAAATAAAGAACAAAGCATCTTCTTAAAAAAAAAAAAAGACAAAAACTTCACATATAATATTTATTCAATCAGACAAGACTAGACAGGATATACAAATTATTCTTTAAGAAGAGTAAAGATATAAATGTCATGAAAATCTGAGGTGTGACACTTCCTAAGAATTCTTTATTATCAAAGGAAGAGGCCTTGGCATGCTAATTTAATGGCAAAAATGCAAAGTAATGAGTAGATGAGGTCCAGAAACTAGAAACTTCAGCAAAGCTGCTATTCCCAAGGTCAAAACAAGCAAGTTGACTTTAAGTTCATGGCAGGAGAATCCAGGTTTATATCAAATACAGGAAGTGATCTTGAATCAGTGACAGTGGAGAGCTGGATGTGGGCGAGGGAGTAATAGGTGGAACATGGGATGGATGGTGTTGAGAACTCGTGAGGCAGGACTGAGCAGCCAAGCAATGTCTTTCCAGGGAAGGCTTTTGTTGATGGAGAGGAAGAGGGGAAGCAGATTTAAGCTTTCAGAAAAAAGAGTCAGCAGTAGACATTTCTATGAGTGACCTTCAGGAACAGAAGGTCATAACTAGGTAGATGATACATGATAGATAGATGATAGATTAGATAGATTATAGATGATATAGGTGATTGATAGATGGATAGATAGATAGATAGATAGATAATGGATATTGCTAGATTTTAAAGAAGAGAGATCCTAAGTTTCACAGGCTAAAGGAAATTTATCTAAGAAAGGAAAGTCATCACTAAGTACCTGGAAGGACTGTGTTCCACTTCTCATTCTGAGTTACTAAATTATGAAATTATCAGGATACACCTCTTATTCTAATCACTCCTCTCATGCATATTGGGGCAATTCTAGCAACCGTATATAGTGGTTGTTGATATTTTTCTTCTTTCAGAGTAAAATTGTATTAGAGCACATGATTCAGATGATATATATTTTATTGCATATGTATCAAATAAAATTAGCCACATACTCGAGAAGTTACACCTAGAAATGAAAGCTGTCTATCTCTCTTGACATACACACACACACACACACACATTTATTTAGTTATTTCACCAATTTACTAAGATATTATCTACTGTTCCATTTTATTAAGTGTGTGTGTGTGTGTGTGTGTGTGTGTGTGTGTGTGTGTGTGTGTGTATCAATGGGGATTGAAACCACAGACAGTCTATCATTGAGCTATGCTCCCAGCATTTCATATTTTTTTATTCTGAAACAAGGTCTTGCTAAGTTACTGAATGATAGCCTTAAACCTACGATCCTCCTGTCTAAGCTTCCCACGTACTGGGAATACAGGCATGTTCCACCATACCCAACAAAACTTGTCCCTCAGCTGCTGATCAAGCATTTGTAGCTTGTAGAATGGCAGAATGGGTTAAAACCTTAGTGTTGTGATCAGATCTGAAAGCAAAGTATCTTGACATAAAAATTTTAAAAAATAAAGTTATTTAGGGCTTTAAGACCAATATAATTCCATCTTATTAGTAATTATAATAGGGATTTGATTTAGTCGTGTTATCTAAATATATTAATTTTGTGACATCCTTTTATTTTTCCTAAATTTGCATTATTTTTGAAGAAATTTTAATACAATGTTTTCATACAACTTATAAGTACACTTACTCTCATAAAATGTTTCAAAATTTTCCACAATTATTATTATTCACACTTTGTGTGGCAACTAAAAATTCTGTCATTGAGAAGCCAAGTTAAATACTTCTGACACAATTTATGGCTATACACATTAAAACTTGATGTTTTCTATCCGGGCGTGGTGGCGCACGCTTGTAATCCCAGCATTTGGGAGGCTGAGACCGGAGGATCCGGGTTCGCGGCCAGCCTCAGCTACCTAGTGAGGCACTCCGCAACTTAGTGAGACTCGGTTTCAAAATAAAGAATAAAAAAATAGGGCTGGGGGTATAGCTCGGAGGTAGAATGCCCCTGAGTTCAATTCCCAGTAAACTTGATGTTTTGTGACATAACTGGTATTATAATTGGAAAATTGGATCAGCATTATCTTTCCTATTATTACCCCAGAATATCAAAACTATTTTGGTATACGTCTCATTTGCTCACCCATGTTTGGTTATTTCTCCTTCCAGTTACAGTTCCGTTTTATATTTAAGCATGGGCGTATCACCTGTTGTGTACAATGATATGAAAACAAATGATATGTGCCTTTTTAAATATGTGCCTGTTCTTGCTAAACAAGCCTAGGAAGTCATAAATTCCAGACTGAATAGTTAATGCATAGAGAAGGCGCCTTCAGCCCCATTGCTGACCAGAAGATGGAAGAGGGCTTATGAAATAGATCTCTGTTGTGTTAAACCACTGAGCTTTCAAAGTTGATTAAATTAACATAATATGAAACAGTGAATCAATGTGATTCCTTTGTGAGAAATATCTAAACACTTAAACGATTTAAATTTAATAACTAGCAATAAGAAAACAAATAATGCAGACATTAGGATAATACTAGTGATAATACCTTCTGATATTTATAGTTATGACCACTTCTTAAATCATTTATTCATGCAGTCAAGGAGCATTTAGTTCATTTTTGCTATGTGTAAACACTCAGAATATATCGCTTGTTGAATTTTCTTAGGTAAATAAAGAAAAGCCTTACCCTCTAGTTTTTTATAATCAATTTAATGATACAAACTATAAGAGAGACAAACAATGGCTTAAGGATTTAAAAGAGGAAGTATTTATACATTCAATACTCTCAGGTAAAAGTTCATGAACAGAATGGCATTTGGTCTATATCCGTTATTAATATTATCTACATATACCAAATCTTCGAACCTAACTCATTAGAAATGACTAGATTATATATAAAGTTTAACTACTGGGTAATATCTGAATGTAACCTTTTAGATGCAAATTTTATTAAAATTAGTAATGTATGAAAAATGTTATTAATTTTCTATAAATATCTGAATATGTAGATCCCTCATTTTAGATGTAAGCTCAAATACCATTTCTTCATAAACGCCTACTCTTACTACATTTATTTGCCTTCTGCAATTAGCATTAGATATTATACTATATTAAATTTTTTTGCTATCTGCTTAGTCTCTATCTCTCCTGATTGAATGTAAAATTTAGGAAGGTAGATAGTTTTTTTTTGGGGGGGGGTCATCTTATCTTCAGCTTTACTTTACTTCTTAGCACAAGATACTTATGCAGCAAATGAATAAGTGAAAGAATAACAAGATAAATATCTATAGTGAATATTTTCTGAGCCTTTCTCTTAGAAGTCAACATTACATTATCCTCTACTGGAGAATAAAACTATAAAAACTATTAATCTGTAAAGCACTTTCTCCTTCCAATTCAAACATAGGAATAAATTGGAAGTGAAATCTATGAAGCTTTTGCTGGTTAACATATCTCAATACGTGTTTCAATGCTTCACCCAGGATCCTCCTGTATATTATTTGAGTGGCAAGAAATAAATGTTTTTCTTCTCATCAAGGACTTTTGCAAACCTACATCAAATAAAAGTAGTATATTTAGTGTAGTTAAAAAACACAGCTGGAATTGTTTACTCTCTAGACAAGTTTTGATTACAAATAGTAGACTTTGCTTCCTTTTCCAATCTCTTGTTTATAGTAGTGAAGTGACATCTATGCAGTGAGTTAGGGAAGTGAGTAGGGTTAGAACAGAAATATCAGCACTGATGTTACTCATGCTGTTTAACTTGCTATGTGTCTGAATTTAATGCAAATTATAGGACAAATTTGAATGAGATATTTAATACTTAATCATTTTTATGCTTCTTTAATTTTCTAGCATGTATATTCATATACATGAATTTTGGATAAAGTGTATTCTCTGTTACTCCTGTCTTCTAGGAATAGTATTCTTGAATGGAATAGTAGCATACACAGGTTATATAAGCTTAGTTATGCCCACTTTTGAGATACTTGAGCAACTTAATAAAGAGAACTAAGTCCTGGTGGGTTTCACAGACAATGAGGATTGTAGACCACAAGGTAATTGTAATATAGCAACAGTACTTTTAGCACATCAATAGAAATATTTAGTCATCTCCTCATCAATACGTATAGATTTGGCTGGGAACTGACTACCATAATGAATCAGTTGACTGTGTTCTCAGTTTGTCTCTTGGCATTTCTTTTCCTCATGCTTCATTAACCATCGAATAGTATTTCTTCTTCTATTCCAAACTTTGTTTTCTACTGGCTTCTACTTTTAGTGGTCTCTGACTTCGTGCATTTTATGTATTCCATATTATAGATTTTTCTGTAAGCTGGGTGGCCACTGCTAATCAACCTATGGCTCATGTATCAGGAGAGCCTCCTGTGCTCATGGATGGCTGCCAGTCAACATACACATGGCTAATATTTTTTTAATCAAATGCTGACACCTGATCCTGTCTATGCAGACTATCCAAAAAGCTGATTAAAGCCAGGCATGGTGGCGCACACTTGTAATCCCAGCATTTGGGAGGCTGAGACCAGAGGATCTGCGTTCGCGGCCAGCCTCAGCTACCTAGTGAGGCACTCCACAACTTAGTGAGACCCTGTTTCACAACAAAGAATAAAAAATAGGGCTGGGGGTATAACTCGGAGATAGAATGCCCCTGAGTTCAATCCCCAGTACCGGAAAAAAAAAAAAAAAAACTGATTAAGTACTACAAAGCAGAGTCAGTCACACAAAATAAGCTCTCTGAGGTCAACTCAATGGTTTAAAGAGCAGATTTTTTTTT
>PVLC010000189.1:0-53161 GCA_004027655.1 Graphiurus murinus | reverse complement strand
CAGGAAAGTAGACCCACTATAATGAAGATGGGATTTTTAATCACACAGACAGAGGAACTTAAAAAGATATGGAATGGGCTAGGGTAGTCAATGTTTGGAAAGCTTAGGAAGATACTTAGATACACATTTACTAAGGACTTCACCCTGCAGGACTGGAGTGAAGAAGTTAGAGCTCATGGAGCATTACTGAGGAGATAACAAGCTGGCTTCCAGGACCATGGGCCAAAAAAAAATCTTGAGAATGAGTTCTGATGGCCTCCACCACTTCCTTACAATAATGACTTTCAGTTCATTTTTGCTCTCTAAATTTCATATCCTCTGGTCTCATTGGATCACTCAGACCTAGAGCCTCCCAGGCAAAGTCACTCTGGAAAACATCGGAATGGACTAGCAGCTCTGCTTAGTTCACAGAGTGTGCCTCTGGGTCACTGTCATTTGGTGGATCTGTAATCTTCCTCCCAGAGTGGAGGAAGATGAAGGAATAAGTCAGAGATGGAGACAAAAGAGATTCCAGTGGTATTAATTTTTAGCAACTAAGGATGCCTAAAATATGCTGACAATATCTTAAAATATTTTTCCTCCATGAGTAGTAGAACATGCCTGTAATCCAAGTACTTAGGAGGCTGAGACAGGAGAATTGCAGGTTAGAGGCCAACCTCCACAACTTCGCAAGACCCTGTTTCAAAATAAATAAAAAAGAAAAAGACTAGAAATGTAACTCAGAGGTAGAATGACATTAAGTTCAATTCCAAGCACCAAACTAAATTATTTTTCAAATGAGTTGCTGAAATAGTAGAAAGGTAAACATGTATAGAAATAATCTATGCCTTGCAAACTTGCAGTAAAGTTAATAATGATTTTTGTTTTGGAAAGCATTTCCATAGTTAAAACAAGTCCGAAGAATATATTTATTTTGAGATAAATTTTTCAGTGGCTATATATTATTGTATCGGAAATAAATATATGAATTGTAAGTTGAGTGAATGAGAACTTATTTATGATACAAAATGGCCATTGAGAAAAGTTTGAAATTTATATATCTTGAGGATGTGAGTTATAAAAAGCTACAAGATTTTACATAAGTGGCTGACATTATTAGAATGTAAGTACAAGGTTTTATTTTATATTAGATTCATTTATCCTGACCACTGTTTTATTTTTTTCTCTGTATTACTTATATTAATTTCATAACTGAATATCAATGACTCCTTATATAGTTAAAAAACCTTTACCTGCTTCCAATGTTTGGCTTATAAAATGGGAAGTTAATATTTATAAGACTTTTTGAGGAGTTTCTGGAATAATTTAGGTCTTACTATTAGGAATAGCATTAATACAATTATTATATTTATCCTTGTTTCTAGATTATGATAACACTAGAATCTGTACTTAAGGAATACCCAATTCACATTCATAAAATATTCAAAATTAGAATGAAATAATGAAGCCAAGAAAACTTCAAAAGATTTTGTCAGAATTTGTTCCAGAATGGTATGATGCTTAGCCTGGGTAACTTGAGAAGCGTTAATAGAAGGACCCTGTGTGTGTGTGTGTGTGTGTGTGTGTGTGTGTGTGTGTGTGTGCGCGCACGCACATGCATGGGGTGGGGTTAAGAAACAGCAAGAAATGGTTTCCATACATAGGCCTAAAATGATGGTGAGGCTGCTTGACAGAGACTATAATTCCCCCCCCCCCCAACAGAGGAGTAGGTGAAGTCCACTGCAATCCCAAAGAGAGGATGGTGAGAGAATAAATAATCAGACTCATTCACTTCCCTCCCTTTGATTTTCTGCTAGTACTGCTTACTAATTGAATCCACAATTTACCCAAAAGACAAGGGAAAAGTTAACTCAATGAATATTGCTTCATTGCTGGAACTTAGAATATAAGAAAACATGTTGATCTGGTCTCCAGGGACCAATAGATGTCATCTGGTACATGTTGTAAAGTGACCACCTGATTAATGCAGGTCTGGAAAGACAACATTTATTTTATCCAAACATTAGCCAAATACTAATGGCTACATTGGAGTACATTTAATAAACTGGACAGAAAAGGCAAATATATTCTGTGCTACTTTCATAACAGGAAAATGGTATTTGTTTTAGATTAGGAAGAAAAGTTGTGGTTTAATGACATTTATACATAAATGTTGAAACATTAATGTTTGTGTTTGAAAAAAAATTATAATTTATGGCCTGCGGATGTCTGTGGGAGTTTTCTATTCAAAACTTGTATTTTTTTTTCAATGAACCAAATTGTTATATTTAGAAAATTAAAGATTAGGTAGATTATAATGTTTAATATACATTTTTTCGTTGTTTGTTTGTGTGGTAGAATTAAACCTAAAGGTATCCTACCTCTGAGCTCTACTCCCAGCCCCCAGAACACAATTTTATTTTGAAACAGGTTTTGCTAAGTTACCTCACCTGTCTCAGCCTGTGCCTAGCTACCTTTAGTATAATTACTGAAATAAATGGTATATAATAAGCATTTTAATAGTTATCCATAAACACTATTTTACATTATTCTTTAGATTTCAAAAAGAAAAACCATTATTCTCCTGCTTCACGTGCAACATTTTGCTTTCTGTACATTTCTGTAATTTAATACTTTGATTGGTACATCATAGTTCACATCGTGATGTAGTTCACGGTGATACTGACATACACGTCCACAGCTCATGGCGGGCTTCTCCCTAGGTATCTCTGCACTCTCCCCTCCCCCCATACAGGGCATTGAAATTGGCCTTGGGATTCTTACATAGGTCATAACATCAACACATCAACGGAAGTGATTCCTTCCTCGAGCCTCCTCCCCGCCACCACGTACACACCCTCCCCAACACCACATTCTTTGCTCCACTGGAGTTTCTCTTCCATTATCTAATGATCAGCCTCAGCTACCTAGTGAGGCACTCCGCAACTTAGTGAGACCCTGTTTCAAAATAAAGAATAAAAAATAGGACTGGAGGTGTAGCTCGGAGGTAGAATGTCCCTAAGTTCAATCCTCAGTACTGGGGGAAAAAAAAAAAAAAGCTCTAAAATCAAACAAGCCCATAAATATGAATGAACTTTGTTTACCTGCCTTACTGCTTATAACTTCCAGTTAACCTAACAGCCATAATAAAGCTGCATGATGGTTTTTTCTCCTATACCCAATGCCCTTCTTATCAATCACAGTGGATGACTTTAAATGTGATGTACTCATAGAGAATACACTAGAATTTATAAAGTCTAAACACACTGAAAGTCTGTTCCCGTCCCACTTTCCAAATAAAAATTAGTGTTTTGCCCCAAGTGGGAAAACATGATCCAACATCTTTACAAGTAAAATTTCTTCCATCTATTTCAATCAACACTGTGAATATTCAGAAGTCATAACTATCGTAAACCTCTTGAAATAACATAGTTCAAACAACAAACATCTTTTCAAGTTCATTCAAAAAAATGAAGAATCTCCTGGGTTCTATCTCTCTAGCACTGTGTGGAGGACCAAGCCTTTAACATCTGGGCCTTTGGGAGCCATTCCAAATCCAAAATGTAGCAACTGTTATCCTTACAAGAAGAACCCCGGAGATATGGCTGCATAGGGAGTGAGCTATGTGAGAACACAGAAGACAGTATTCTGTGAGCCAAGCAGGCCGGCCTCACAGAAAACTCCCTGTCAAGCACCTTGATCTTGGGCTTCCAGCTTTCGGAAATGTGAGAAAATACCTTGTTGTTGCATAAACCCAAAGGGGGAGGACGGAGAAAAAAAAATCCAAAGAAAGAAGAAATAAAGGATATATAGAGTCCAAAATATTCTGATTTGAGGTAATAAAAATGTATTATCTACCCCCACTCAATTAAATTTTATAGTTAAATGACAGTAAAAATAGATATTATTTATAGGAGAAACAAATAACAAGGACACTGAATCTTTTCTAATAGAAGCTAGAAAATTAGATATTCATCTCAAAAAGGTAACTGAAGCTTGCACCCATTCAATAATTTAAGAGACACATAAATGCTTCCTGACTTAAGAAGAACAATGGCTATAAACATAGATACACATGCATTAGTCTGATAGTTTGATTTCTATTCACCGTTGCCAAACTATGAAACCAGCCAAGATGTCCATCAACAGATGAATGGATTGCAGAACTATGAGATATGTACACAATGGAATTTTACTCAGCCATAAAGAAAAACAAAATTATGTCATTTGCAGGGAAATGGATGGAACTGGAAAACATTATGCTAAGTGAGATTAGTGAGTCACAAAAAAAGTAAAAAATCAGATGCTCTTCCTAATATGTGAAAGCTAGGGACTCCAGACAAAGAAGGAGAAACCTTAAAAGAGCAAAGAAGGTGACCTAACTGAAGGTGATGGGAGGGAGAAAGAGGGAAACTCCCTAAGGCATATGATGTACTTTCACAAACATTTCAAAGTCAATCACTAAACTGAACATGAGGAGAGAAGGGGGAGGGAATAGGGTAGGAATTGGGGAAGGGCTAAATGAGTGCCATGTGCATGTATGCCTCTACCAGCTTGCACCTCATTAAGATGTATGATTACAATGCACCAGTTAAAAAATGGAAATTTTAAGAAATACTCATGTTTTAGTCTGCACAAACACTTGAAAAATTATAAAATTAAGAATAAATGAAACAAAAAATATATATAACAAAATAAATATTAAGGTAAAATCAGACATTTCTCATATGTATACTAGAAATGATCAGCAAAGAATAGAGTTATTTAATTTTTTTGCATTTTTAACTTATTTTGAAATAGCTTACTTGTAAGCATATCTTTATTTTAAAGGTTACTTTTAATAGCTTACTTGTAAGCATATCTTTATTTTAAAGGTTTATCCTTTGGACATATAATGATCATTGACCTAAACCAGATTTGATCTTGGACTGAGGAGTGTCTCATGACACTGGTCTAATAGATGCGGACATTCACATTCTGGGAAGAGAAGAGTAAAATAATATAGTGGTAGTGTTTTAAATGAATAACAGAAAAGAGTACTTGTAATTTTATAGAGTATCTTAAATCTATTACCAATCATTGCATCAATTGATGTATTAAACCAGTCAATGCATTAGTTATCACTGAGCATGATATAGTCATAGTTCAATTTTTATTGAATTTTAAATAGCACTCACTAGATCTAAAATAAATATATATTACTAAACCAATATATGTGAGAAAATATGTAGAAGATTGGAAAGATTGCTGATTCAGTGTTCAAAACAAATTATGTTACTACCAGTTATTAATTATGGATAATAAAGGTAAATCAGTTTCATTCTTTTCTTTTTTGGGAGGGTTACTGGGGATTGAATTCAGAGGCATTCTACATTGCAGCTAAACACACAAACCTATTTTTTTTTAAATTTTGAAGCAGAGTCTCACTAGGTTTCTGAGAGTCTCACTAAGTTGTGTAGGCTGGTAGTGAACCTGCAATCCTGCTGTCTTAGTCTCCCAAGTACTGGGATTATATAGGCAAGCTACCATGCTGGATTAAATCAGTTTCTTAATTGCACTGAGGGTAATTACCTACCTATAAAATTTGAGTAATAAAAACCATTTTATTTCTCAAAATTGTGTTTATTTCAAGTAATAATACACTGGGAAACAATTTTTAATGTCGAAAAAATGAATAAATCATGTTTCCTCTATTTACTCAATGTTTGACTAATAAATAAAATGTAATTTTTTAAAATTGTGATGAAAAGCGCATTCAGGATTTATTGTGGTCATTTTCTAACAATATGATTAATATAAAAAGACAACTAAAGCCGAGCATGGTGGCGCATGCTTGTAATCCCAGCATTCGGGAGGCTGAGACCGGAGGATCCGGGTTCGCAGCCAGCCTCAGCTACCTAGTGAGGCACTCCGCAACTTAGTGAGACTCGGTTTCAAAATAAAGAATAAAAAATGGGGCTGGGGGTATAGCTCGGAGGTAGAATGCCCCTGAGTTCAATCCCCAGTACCGCCAAAAAAAAAAAAAAGACAACTAAAAATCACTGAAAAAAGTACTGTTGACTTTAGAAGTGGGGGGAAGTTTTTTACTTTCTTTTTTTGTGCAAGAGTGAAAATTGATTATAAAATTGATAAAAAATCAGCAATCTTGAGGTAATTATATTCATCCATCAATGTATTCAGTATTTCTTAGCCATAAATTGTTAGAGAGGGACTACTGTATACTTAGTGGCATTCTATTTGGTAGACATAAAAAACACACAACAAAATCCTGCCACCTTGAACTTTATATTCTAATGAAACACGATGAGTGAAAGAAGACAGTGTTTCAGTTGAGATGGGGATTTGGAGAAGGCACAGCAAAGAAATAAAGTTGATAGGATAGAGGAGGAGCCCAAATTGTCCTCGCTAATTTTTTTATTATTATTATTTCAAGTGGGGATTGAACCCAGGAGCATTCTACCTATTTTACTTTTTATTCGGAATCCTGATCTCTCTAATTGCTGAGGATCTCCTTAAGGAGCAAAGACTGTCCTCAAACCTGCAATCCTCTTGTCTCAACCTCCCAAATACGAGGATCACAGTCCTGAATAGTCACTCTCACTTTTAAGGTAACGTCTAATCAGAGTCCTGAAAGAAGTGAGGGGCACTAGTTTTACAATATGTAGTAAGAATGTTGAAGGCAGAGAAAACATTGAAGGGAAAAGCCCTCTACAGAAAATCAAGACCATCAGGGAAGATGAGAGATGCCTTCATGCAGGGCCTCAAATCCTTTTGCATCAGTAAGAATGTTTTCACTGCCCATTATGTTCAAGCAATCTTTGTAAACACACTATGATGGTTAATTTCATGAGTCAATTTGATTCGAATATGGTCTATCCATGTTGATGGGCCATGCTTGATATTTGAACAACTATTCTCCATGTGTTTGTGAGGGTGTTTCAGTATGAGTTAAGCATTTGTATTGGTAGAATGAGTAGTTGAAGGTCTAAATAGAGCCATAACACTGACTCTCCCTCAGGTAACAGGGAATTCCTCCTGCCTGACAGAGTTGGAACATCAGTCTTTTCTAGCCCCTGGACTCACTGAAACATTGACTCTGGCTGTTTTCTCCAAATTTCTGGCTTTCAAACTCTATCTTACAACATCATTTCCTATCGGGGCCCCAGGCTGGACCCTCAACCGTGAGGCCCCAATAAAGAAATAAAGACGATAACGTTGCTGGCTCAAACTTCTCTTTATTCTCTCTCTCTCTCTCTCTCTCTCTCTCTCTCTCTCTCTCTCTCTCTCTCTCAATCTCTCTCTCTCTGGGATCGAGGACGCTACCCGAGCAGTAATAGTAACCATTCTCTTAACCCTGACAGTAACCATCTCTCTAACAGCAATTGCTTCTCTCACCCCACTCTCGTTCTCCGTAACCGTTCCTCGCAATAGTAGTCGTCCAACCTCTATCCAACAACCTCGCCTCCAGCAACCCACCATCCACCAGCAACCAACCAACCTCTCCCCCCAAAACCTCTTCCTCCCCAAACCTCTTCCGCTCAAAACCTCTCTCTCCTGCAGGAGGCGGAGACTCTTAAAGCTGCGTAGGGCCTGAGTCACCGAGGTGCCCGCACACAGCTCTCACCTGGGCAGGCCACGGGCCAGGCGTGCTGGTGCATGCGCTCTGGCGTGGCGCAGCCCTAGGATGTTACCACCTGCAGCCGCTCCTGGCACTCTGCCAGGCGCCATCTAGAGGCGGGGTCTCTCCAGCCGGGCTAAGACCCCAACAATTTCCTTTGTTTCTCAGGTGGTCAGACACAGACTGGCACTATATATTCCAGCTCTCCTGGGTCTTCAGTTTGGCACCTGACCATCTTAGGACTTCTCAGCCTCCATAGTTGTGTGGACCCATTCCTTATAATCGATGTTTTGAGTCATGGAGGAGGAGGAAGAGGAGGAGAAAGAGGATGAGGAGGAGGATGAGGAGGATGAGGAGGAGGAGGAGGAGGTGGAGGAAGAGGAGGAGAAGGAAGAAGAGAAAGAAATTATATATGTATGTGTTAAATGTGTATAGTGGTATATGGCATTTTAAAACATTCTTGGCAAATTAATTTATTGATCTCCCCATGTTCCTGAACAAAAGGAAAGAAAACTAAAAGCTTAGGGATTCAAATTCCCAGATCAAGTTCCACATATATGATCTGAGAACTTCATTTGTGTACTGAAGGAAAACTCAGAACATCACTGCGAATCAGTCAGAGTAAGAGTAACAAAAGTCAGAGGATCAGTGGAGGGTTACTTCAGCTTGACCTCACAGTGGGCCCAGTGGCTCGCTTACCCCCTTTTATGTTTTATCTTCAGTTCCAAAATGTAAAATTGGAAGAGTTATGTATTCAGAAGTGGGCAAGTTCTCCATATATACACTGACCTGTGAATCAAGGACTGTTACAGTAAGAAAATCCAAGTGAACACTTTTAGAACTGCTTGCAACAAGGAGAATACAAAACCCAAGAAATACCACTTTCCTAGAGAAATTTCAGCTTTAGTGTCATCAGCAAGAACTGGGAGAGTATGGAGGTCTTGATTCATAACACATCCCACTCACTCTCCTACTTGGTCCATGAAGACAACAAAAAGATTTTGGAGAATGATGGTTCTTGTATGGAATTTCATGAGGTTGACCAGGTGGCAACTTAGATTTTATAACTATTGCAGATATAAGTGCATGGTTTGATCAAATAAATATACCTTCTAGAACCGAGTATGCAGCTACTGATCTGGCAAATGCATTTTTCTTCCTATCTGCCCATAAACTCACAAGAAGCCATTTGTTTTCAGTTGACAAAGCCAGCAGTACACCTGCAGAGGCATATCAATCCAACCACAGAGGTGTATCCGTTCTCCAACCATATGTCATAATTTAGTTACCAGGGAGCTTGATCACCTTTCCTTCCCATAACTATTATGTGGTTCCATTACACTGATGATATTATGCTGATTAGACCTAGTTAGCAAGAAGATGCAACTATTCTATAATCATCAATAACAAAATTATATGACAAGAAGTGGGAAATGAATCCAACAACAATCCAGGGGCTTCTTTCACTTCTAAAACTTTTAAAGGTACAGTAGGATCAGACATGTCACAATATCCCTTCTAAAGTAAATGCCAAGTTGTTGAATCTGGTATGTATAACCAACTAACTAACTAAAGAGGCACAAAGTCAGTGAGAATTTTTTTTAAATTTTGGAGGCAACCTGGTTCCTCATTTGCCTGTGCTACTTTGGCCCACCGAGTAACTCAAAAGATGCTAATATGGGGGATGGGAGCAAAGAAAAAGAGGAATTTCTTCACCAGGTCCAAGTTTCTCAAAAAGTGGTTCTGCCACTTGGGTAATATGATCCAGCAAACCCAATGGTACTTGAAGCATCAGTAGCAAATGGAGGTGCTATTTAGAGATTTTGACAGTTTCCTATAAGTAAATCACAGTGTAGATCCTTAGAATTTTGCAGTAAAACACTGTAATTATCCTCAGATAACTATTCTGCTTTTGAAAAACAGTTCTTGACCTGCTAGTGGGTATTACTGGATACTGAACACTTAGCCTCCACCCACCATGGTTATAAGTTACTATGTGAACTCAGCTCTGTCAATTGGGTGTTTTCTGATCCACCAACTTTTTACCAAGTCATAAAGATGGGTGTGCACAGAATCATTCCATTATTAAATATGCATATATTAGACTTGAGCAGGCCCTAAATGTACAAATATGTTATATGAAATAATCCAAATGCCCATAGCCCCCACTCTTCTTACACTGCTATCTTTTTCTTTCTCTCGGCTGTAATTATAGCTTCATAAGGAGTACCCTATAAGCAGTTCATGGAGGAAGAGGACTCAGGCTTGAAGGTTTGATTTACAGATGGTTCTTCAGACACAGACAAAAACTAAACAGCTGTAACAATGACATTCTTGGACTTTCACACATAACAGTGGTGAAGAAATTTAGCCAGAATATGTGGTAGTGGAGTTGGCTTAGGAGAAATGGCGAAGCATATGAATATATGCTGATTCATGGGCTATGGCCAGAGGTGGGCAGGATTATAAGAGACTTAAGGGAAATGTGATTGGAAGATTGGTGACAAGGAAATTCAGGGAAAAAGCCTGCAGATACACTTCTCTGAATGGGCAGAGATCAGAAAGATATTTGTCTTTTATGTGAATGCTCACCAAAGGGTGAACTAAGCAGAGAAATATTTTAGTAATCAAACGGATAGGATGATTCATTCCATGGACACCGACAGCCTCTCTCCTCAGCTACCTCTGTCTTCACCCAGGGAGTGAAAAGTGGCCATGAGTAAGGATGGAAGTTATGCATGGACACAAAGATACGGACTTCCACCCTCCGAGACTGACTTGACTGGTCTGTGGGAAGTGCTGGGTATTCAATTGGCAAGCAGCAGAAACCAACAGAGTCTAGGGTTATGAGTACCTGACCACTTTCATCATAGAAGGAATAGAATTTTGTTCTAATTGGACAAGAAATAATAGACATGGATATAGATTGTATTCCCTGTATGCAATGTTTTTCCAAAAGCTACCATCTATAGATTTGGGGCTACAGATTTCTTACGTATCTTGAGGGTTTACTTAGTAGCAAATGAGGTCCCACAATTCACCCATGCTCATGTAATTCACTTGTCTTACCATTCTGAAGCAACAGACTTGAATGGTGAAATGGATTTTTTTTTTTTAATACTGGGTATTGAATCCAGAGCCTGATGCATGTCAGAAAAAAACTCTACCACTGAGCTGTCCTTCCAGTTCTGGAATGACCTTTTGATGATTCAGTTACAGTGCCAGCTAAGTAGCAGTACCTTGGAAGGATAGAGCAAGGTTTTACAGAAAATTACATATGCTCAGAATAAGCATCAAAATATGTCCATATTTCCCACTCTTCTTTTTATTGCTGGGATTCATGAGTCCAGGACTTCAAGGGTAGTGATGTGAATGGTACCAACAATATTGCGTCTCCTGATCCACTAGCAAATCTTTTGCTCCCTACCCCCGCCACCTTATCTTCTTCTGGGGCAGGTGTCTTAGACCAAAAGAAAGAATGCGTCCATGGGAGACAAAGCACTGATTTTATTGAAATGGATGTAAGGCAGCTTCCTGGCCATTTTAGGCTCCTCATGTTTCTGAATAAAAAGATAGGGACAGAAGTTACTTTGCTGGCTCAGGTGGTTAATCCTATCTACCAAAGGGAACTTGGACTAGAATTCCAAAGGGCATGTAAAGAAGAGAATATAGGACCTTCCCCAGTGTCTCTCAATATTATAATGTCCTATGATTAATGTTAATAAAATCTGCAAAAACTCAATCCAGCAGAGACTACTAATGACATAAACCCTGAATGGAATGAAATGGGTAATCAAAGAAGGGAGTTATGGATACTATCAAGGACCAAGGGACAAATTGCAAAAAATAATAATAGTAATTATTATTATTGTTAAATAGTAAACAAAGAAAAAGAAGGAGGAGGAGTATTGTAGTTAACATAAGTTTTTTTTTCTTTTTTTGCTATGAATATGAATGTGTGTGTCTTTATATGTTTATATCTTTGCTTTCTTTCTTCTTTTATTCCCTTATTATATAACATGAGATATATTGATTTTCTATTATGGTATTTAATTTACAATATAATATTTAATGTGATAATTTTAGATAATAGTATTTGCTACAAGATATTAAGGAGAAGAATAAAAATCATTAATGGACTTTATTTCTATTCTTGGGAAGGGCAGGGACATTTTGCTTGTATGCACAATAGTATCATATTAGATGAATCATTATCTTGGTATTATTTTATTTTGAGATTAAGTACAGTTTAGGTAGATGTGTATGAGTGCCAAGTTGACAATGGGTGGACCTGTAATGGTTGATCTTAATTATCAACGTGAATGGGCTACAAGTACCCACATATTTGGTCAGACATTACTTTTAGTGTGTCTGTGAAAGTGGTTTTAGATAAAATTAACATTTGAATCATTAGACTGACTAATGCCTCATGTGTGCAGTCCCCATTCAATCAATTGAAGGCCTAAATAAAACACAAAGATAGACCCTTTTGTAAGAAGGATTTCCTCCCGCCTGACTGCATGGAGCTAGAACAGTGGATTATTTGCATCTTCATACTCACACTAAAGTGAGTTTCTGGATCTCCTGCCTGCTGGCTGTGGTCTAAATCTTCTACTCTTTACTCTTTAGGTTTTCTGCCTATGACAACAAGACTAATTAACCAGAGGCTGCCCTGGTCTCCAGCTTGCAGGCTAAAGGTCATGGAACTTTTCATCCTATATAATTATGTGAGCCAATTTCTAGAGAATCCTAAAATGCACAAGTTATTACAAATTCAGATATGAGATTTCTCTTTATCCTAATAGTTTGAAATATAATAGTAGATACTACCAGTCAAAATATCATAATCAAATGTTATAAAAATGCAACTAAATCTGGCTTAATGCACATGGAGAAAATTGAAAAAGCCATGGGGGAGAGGTTCAGAGTCTAGTTAATATTTTATGTATATAATATTCTTGGTGTAGAATGTTATCAGCCTATGAAATACAAATATAATTTTTTAAAGACAAGAATTACTGTATGCATGCAAATCTTCAAGAAAATCATGGTGGGTTACAAACACTGAACCCCTTAGTATGGTGGGAATATAGGATGCATTGCAGAGGATAAGGAGGGATAAAAATTTATACATTGAGCTGAAGTTGGCGAAGGTTTAGGGTTTCATAAGGGAAGTGTGAGATTTCTCTGAGGCTTAGATAAGCTATTTCAGATTTTGAAGAGAAAAATGAAAGATCATTGTTATGTGGTGATACTTAAGTGCAAGGGAGACTCTGAGACTATTGTAATCCAAATAAGAGTAGAGGTCAAGTGAACTGAAGAAAAAACTGTGAGGACCGGAATGTCACAGCAGGCTTGAGAAACACTTTGGAGATAATGAAGGTAATTTTCAAAGAGAAAACAGAGCCCCAGAGGGAACTGGGCTATTTAGTAATTTGTACAATACTGTTTCTGATGTGAGTTAGTTTGGTTTGGTTTTATAAATCATAGCTGTATGTAGCTTTGGAAAATAAGTACAGGACATCAGTATTCCATGTCATTAGAGAAGATCATGGTAATACTGCTTTACTTCTACTTTTATTAAATTAGAAGTTGAAAGGTTGATGAAACTCTAGTGTATTTTAACTTCAGTGGCGTATTATTGTCTCGCAAGCCAACTTTTGAATAATTAATTTGAATCAAGTTGCCCATGAATATGATTACGAGTATAAATGTGGTGATGTACAACAAATCAAACATAACTCCTACATTTTTGCATTCCTAATTCTGGAATATTGATGCAGATCTAGTTAAATATGAATTGAAAAAGGTGATTTTTTATTATAATTTCTTTATAATTTTTAATTATAAAAGCACCTGTATTGGTTCATTGTAACCATACATTATACTGAGGTTCAAAATGATACAAACACGTGCATATAGCATTTGGTGCAATTCTCTCTGGATTCCACACTATTTCCCCTCTCCTCATACAGGTCAAGATTGATAGTGATGCCTTCAAAATGGACATAGAATCATCTGAATTACTTCCTTCACCACCCCTCCTATTTTCCCTTCTCAGGTCCCTCTCCCAATCACCTTCCACTTGTCTACTGGTCTTTCGCTTCATTTACCTGAAGTCCCTTTTGTTTGCTAGTTTTTTCTCTGGCTTCGACATATGAGAGAACATATATGACCCTTGAATTTTGAGAAGGGCTGATCTCATGTGACATGACATTCTCTAGTTCCATCCATTTTCCTAAAAGTGACATAATTTGGTTCATCTTTACGGATGAGTAAAATTCCATTGTGTGTATATGCCATATTTCCTTTATCCATCCATTTATTCATGGACACCCAGGTTGGGTCCATTATTTATCTATTGTGAATTGTGCTACTATAAACATGGATATGCATGTATCACTATAGCAGTCTGACTTTATTCTTTTGGAGAAATAATTTATTCTAGTTATTCCTTAAAAATCACTAATAAATACCAATATTGTTTTCAAAAGGTGATAAAAAGTAATTAACATTTCAGTGTGTACATTTCGAGATGTTAAGGATAAGCATATATTTGGTTCTTAAGCATCAAAATTGGCAAATATATGAATTAAATATGTAAAATATGACATTTCTTTTATACTCTTTGCATTGCTACATACTCACGCAAAATTGCATTTCTAAAATTTCTCAAACTTTTGTAGATTATTTCAATAAGGACCACATATTTGTGTATCAAAAAAATTATGCTATGTATATTTATAAGTTAAAAAATGGGCAGTTTTAAAATTATTTTTAGATTAATTTAGAAGTAATTATGACCAAGCGGGAAATGGTCAGGATACCAGATTTCCAAGTGCTAGATAATTCCTAGTGACTAAAAGACAATACAGTGCACTAGAAACACCCAAAGTATATTTCCAAGAAGCAGGAAACACCTTTATTGATGTTTTTCTTTGTGTGGTAACTCAGAAAGCATGAAGCTAGATGAATGATTCCAGATATTTTTATATTTCTGTAACCAATCCCAGAGGGTGCTAAGGTGAGAAGAGAAAAGAAGAAAAGAGGAACAATACTCTTTCAGTTTATGGCTTCCAGTCCTATACCAAATAATACAATTTTAAATTCAATTTAGAACTCCTGACTCTCATCTTCAAGGTCCAGAAAAGTCAGGCCCTTGACGCACTAGTCACCAAATGATGATTTTCACCCCCTGGTCTCTGATCCACTGACTCACAGTTATCTTTCCCAAAGTTACCCTTAAAGAAACTGACTAAAGGAAATATCTTTATTGCAGCTAACTGATAAAACTTTCAGCTGATTTTTCTTCTCCATCTTCCAATATTCATTGGAAATTAATGTAAACTTGGATCCAATATATTCTCTCTCTCTCTCTCTCTCTCTCTCTCTCTCTCTCTCTCTCTCTCTCTCTCGTTGCTGTTGTTGCTTTGTTTGGTTTATAGAAAAAGCAGACTCACTGTTATGGGTATTTAATAATTCAGGCCATCACTCCGGTCTTCTTTCTTAGATCATCCATATTCTTTCAATAGATATTTTCCCACTGGACACTTCAAAGCACCCACCTCAGTAACAAAATCTCACATATTTTTTTTTTTTTTTGTATGTTTGCTTCCGTTCCATTCATCATTTGGTAACCAACTCAATAATTTATGTTTGTCTTACTTTCTATTAAGATCTAAGGCATAGAGATTGGAAATAAAATGATCAGAAAAAAAAACAAACAAACAAGTTCTACCTCCAGTTATAGAGATATATTAATTCTACTAAAATTAGTAGTAATAGATTCAGTGTTTACCAATATGACTTCTTGAAAGAAGGCATGATCAGGTAGACATTATCTGTTTTATTGTGAAATGACAATCTAAAGCAAGAATTGGGAGACTGAAGGTCAGAAAACAAAACAGTATTTTGTTGATAAATTTTAAGACATGCTATGTTAATTTGGCTTCTCTGAGAAACAGTTATCACATGTATTAACCATGGAAAATACTTTTACATGTTTGAAGTGACATTAATAGTGTATTTTATTAAGGATATTTCTCAGCAGTCACATAAAGGAGAAAATTTTTTTTTAAATTCTCAGGAAATATAAAGAAAAAGTACATAAAAGATACAGTATCACAAATCCACAGGCTAAAACTTGGTAAACTTGCATCTAATATGTATATGTTTATAAAAAAAGAGCCCAAGACTAGTAAATAGCATAACCCATTGAAGAACATAATTTTAGTGTATTTATCATATAAAAAATTAAAAAAACTAACAAAAGTTGGGAAATTATATAAATCATTCTTATCTATGTTTGTTCTAATTCTCTTACGACCACACTATTTTTCCATTAATTGACCTTTCAGGAATTGACATAATTGCACAGATTGATTAGAAATAATAGGGATAAAGTCAAGAGAAACCTAATTTACTTTTAGCCACATGTATAACAATGTTTACAGGTAGGTGTTATGTGGTGTTGGTGATTATAGTGACATAACTGAGCAAAGACTCAGCCATTGGGTCACACTGCCCTCCAATGCTAGCATGAAGATGGCCCTTCTCACCCAGCCAATGAGTAGGCTTGGCAGGAATACTAAGACACGCCCATTCCCTAGGGACACTGGGTCTTCTGATGTTGGCTGGCTATGGGTCAATGTTTCTTGAAAACCATGCTGAGCTCTGAGAACTGCCACATGGTTTCAGTTGCTTGTGCTAAACCTCCCCTCCCTCCCTGTTTTTTTTCTTTAACCTGAGTCAAAAGTGCATCAATGTCTGATGGCTTTCTCTTCTGCTACAACTCCTTCATCTTCCTCTGAATCAATCTTCCTAAACAATTTCTTGCAGGGTGAATCCCGTTTGGGCTTCTGCTTTTCAAAAAACCCAACCAAACTCATGATGTGATTAAAATGAGAAAACTATTGATTTTTTCATACTTCTTACCTCTTTTATGCATTTACTGGTGCATTATAATTTAACGTTATGCTGTAGATCATGGAGATAGTGACAAACATGCACACAGCATTTGGTGAGCTCTCCTTTCAATGACTGCTTTGATTTTACATTTCAGAACAAAATCATGTGGAAAAAGGAACTACTACTTGAGAAATGTATCAACTTTATTACAAAGAATAATATTGGTTCTTTTGTACCACTTTTTTTGGCCCTTGTTTTTGGGCACAACACAGAAAACAGAAGTAATGAGTTACTACTTACCCTATGAGTGCTCAGAGGACAGAAAAGAACAAACCAAACAAAAATAGAGTTAAAAAATGTTTATGGAAGGAGTAAAAGCATCGCCTCCTCTGCAGAAAGGTGAATACATGGAGATCTCTAAGGCCTGAGCAGGGTCTCTGGACTACTCTTGGCATTGGAGAGGCCTATTGCAGTTTTCTCCATCAGTACTTGGAAAAATAGAATAGCATATTTTCATCTTGTTCAAACATTGATTATTGAGCCCATATTTACCTAAATCTTCTTACTAAAACATTAATTTCAGGGAAAGTCAGAAAGATTGAGTTTCTCCTCAGAAGCATAGCATTGGAAAATTCTCAGTTTCTCCTTATAATCATCTCACAGTAACTTGAGCTAAACTTAAGCCTCTTTGTTACAGATGAAAGTTATTATACATAATCTTCTTAGTCTGTTTGGAATGCTCTTTAGCATAATAATGATAATAGTGATAAAAATTATTTCTATTTATTTGTTAAGAAGCAAACATTACTAATTAAAATTGCTTCAAGCTATTAATTCACATATGAATCATTCATTACTATGGATAAACTAAAGATATAACTATTAATTAATTTGTTGAAATGTAATGGGTGAAAAGTTACGAAGAAAATTCAATCATATACAATAAAAAAAAGGAGGCAAAGTAAATAAGAATTAATAAATTCTATATTGTCATTTAGAAAAAGAATTGCAGTGCACATACAAAAGAAGTAATCTGAGAAGAAAAAGTAAGATTGTTTGGAGCCAAAACATACATGTAATTTTGTATCACTGAAAATATTCTTGTGAATTTTTCTTTGAAAAGCATCATCTTGAATCAAAATCATGTTATTTTTGTTAACACTGTATTGGAGACCTACAAAAATCATTTAGATAGTGAGAACCATGTGCACTCACACAAATGTACACATATGCACATCTGAACCTGTTAAACTTGATTCTCAATTCAATGCTTCCTCAGTTCATTTCCTCAAAGAATTTTTCATAGCATTTATTAATATGCCACAGAAAAGACTCTTACTCTCCATATTTGTTTGTGGTGTGCATATGTGTGTGCAGAAAATATATATATATATGTATAATTATAAATATTCCATATTCTGTATTTAATAGAAAGCATTCAACGTTAACAAAATTTAAGTTCATTTTTTGGTAATGTCTTAGAGCATTGTGTTAGGTTGGTAATTTTGAAAATACTATACTAAACCTCATCTTTTGAAGAACTTATCTCCATAATGGTTGTTCTAATAATTTACAATCCCATAAGGAATGTATAAAAGTATCTATTTCCTTATGTTCTTTTCAGCATATATTGCTGCTTGTAGTCTTATTTTTTTTATTCATTCACTTATTTATTGCTACTGGGAAGTGAATCTAAGGGTGTTCTACCTCTGTGCCATATCCCCAGTCCTATTTTTTAAATAGGATTAGGCTAATTTCTAAGGCTGACCTCAAACCTGGAATTCTTTTCTCGATCTTCCAAGTATAAGGACCCCAGGTATACACCACTTATTGTTTGTATTCTAATGATTGCCATTTTAGCTATTGGTAGATGAAATTTCAGTGTAGTTTTTATTTGCATTTTCTGATTGCAAATCAGTTTGAACATTTTTAATATATTTATTGGCCAGTAATATTTCTCTGTTGAGAAGTGTTTATTCAGTTGGATTGCCCATTTTTTGATTGAGTTATTTTGGTTTTTTTTTTTTTTTTAGTTTTAAATATTTAAGGTTTTTTTCTTTTTCCTTTTCTATTAGTTGTCTATCAGAAGAATAGCTGGAAAAGATTTTCTCATATTCTATAGGTTCTCTCTTCACACTCTGAAATGTTTTCTTTGCTTCACAGAAGCAAAGGATTAGAAATGGAACTGCCATATGACACAGCTAGTCACTCCGTGGTATCTTCTCAAAGGAATTAAGTCAGAATACTATAGTGACACATGCACATCAATGTTTATAGCAGCATACTTCACAATACCCAAAAATATGGAACCAAACTAGGTGTATGCCCATTGATTAGCAGATAAAGAAAATGTGAAATATATACACAAAGGACTTTCACTCAGCCATAAAGAAGAACAAAATTATGTCACTTGCAGGAGAATGGATGGAATTGGAGAACACTATGCTAAGTGAGGTTATTCAGTCTCAGAAAGTCAAAGGTTCTATGTTTTTTCTCATATGTGGAAGCAGAGGAGAAAATAGGGTACAAAAGGGACTTCAGATAAGTTAGGAGAATGACCAATAGAAAAGTGGAAAGTTATTGAGGGAGGGAACTGGGGAGAGATTGATGAAGGAAACAATGCTATGTTTCAAATACTGGTATGTCCATATGTGAAGGTATCATTGCCAATATCATACGTACAGGGATAGAGGAGGGGGAGCAACATGGGATGTGGAAGAAAACATATCCAGTGTTATGTCCATGCACATTTGTATCTCACAGTGTTGTATAATTACAATGCACTCATAAAAATATCTTAACATACTCTACACTAAAATATATGATGAAGGTTATATTTACCGATTTCTAGTAGGCATTTATGAGGGAGAGATGAAAAGAAAAGGGAGATTTTCACAATTTCTTGTGGTTACAAATGAAGAAGCAAAGAGATTTGTTGATAAAATAGAAAGGGAAGAAAGTCTTAAGTGAGCAAAATGGAATATTTAACTATTTAAGGTGGTGGGACTTGATTAGGAAATATATAATTTCTCAACAGGTCTGGTGGTTCATGCTTGTAATCTCAGTACTTGGGAGACTAAGACAGGAGGATCACAGGTTCAAGTACAGCCTCAGCAAGTAGTGAGACTCTCATCAGCCTAGCAAGACCTTGTTTCCAAATAAGAATAAAATTAGGCTGGGAGTGTAGCTCGAAGCTAGAATGTCTTTAGGTTCAATCCCCAGTACCCCCCCCCACATGTATATATATAATCTCTATATATTATATTACATAAAATCTCTATATATTTATATATTATAAAATCTCTCTATATTATATAATATATACATATTTATTTATATATGTATATATATATATGTATATATATAAATATTTCTCTAGAGCTGTAAAACATAGTAATCAGTAGGTTCTTTGAAATTACTTACATTTTACAAAAACTAATAGTCTAAAATTCCCATGTAAAGATTGACATTTTAATGTGCCTTTCTTGGAACAATGATTCATCTGGAAACTGCATTTATTCATATCATCCTTAATTTTAGCCTTTGAATTATCTATGTACTACTTTGAGAGAAAATCCAATAGATACAACTTCAAACTGGATTAGAAATATCAATGTTATCAATACTTAATTCTATTTTTTTTCCTGTGTGGTGTGGCCTGGCTCAAGTAATGACCTGAACAGGACTGGTAAGAATGGATCTGTGGGTAAGAGGGGTCAAAGATAATATCTCACCTCCTATTTTCTGGTGTTGACTAATGGTACCCCATGTCATTTATATAATTGAACTCCATTTCCCAGGGGAAGGGAGAAGGCACTTTTAGGAGAGAGGCAGCCCTACAGTAGATATGGTTCATATATATGAGGCCTTGAAAATGATTTTCAGAACTAGCAGCTGAGCTTCTTATCCTAAGAGTTTTACAAAAGTCCCTGGCTTGAGGAATGGTCCCTGTTTTCCATCTCTGTTGGAGGTTTGCCAACAGAAAATGGGCCAGATCTGGAGAGCCTGCAGTAATTGAAACTTGGTGAACCACCTGTCTTTTGTTGGTCATATTGCCTGTCTCAGCCAGCATTCTCACTGCTATCATCCAAAAGGCTGGACCATACAACTTAGAAGAAGGAAGAGTTATTTCTTGAAGATTACAGGTTCAGCATGTGAGGCTGGGTTCTGGAACTCAGTTCATAGTGGCAGGAAGCAGAGAGAGGGAAAGAGTGAGACTCTGCTTTCACAGCATGGAGACCAAAAGCAAGAGAGCTGGCAAGCAAGGAGATTAAAAAAACACAAACACAGTTCCTAAATTCACACCCTCAGGGACCCACTTTCTCCAGGAGCACACCACTAGATTATCATGCAGATACATAGATTACAATGGATTTCTCAACTGATGAGGTTGTAATCCTCATGAGTTAACAATATCAACTTGGAACACCAATTTATGAGCTCTTCAGAGGCCTTTTGTGTCTAATTGTAAAATTACTCTGAAAGAATGAGTGAAAATAACAGTATATTAGTTGCAAAGCAGGGTAGGAGATTATTTTATGTATATGACAACACTCTAAAGTGTGTGGGGTATTGAGTTGCTCTAATGTGGTAGTCAGAATAATGTCCACCATCTGAAAGAAGTCTCTATGTCTCAGATGTGTGAATACCTTAAATGGCAAAGATAATTAAGCATGTACATAGAAATAAGGTTGCTAATCAGCTGATTTTAACAGAGGGAGATCACCAGTATGGTCCTAATGTAATCACAAGACAGTTCAAGGTGGAAGAGGTAAATAGATGAAACTTCCAGTCAGTATTCTCACTGCTATAATCTAGAAAATACTTGACCACCACAGCTTAGAGGAAGGAAGTTTTATTTGCTCACAGTTCAGAAGATTTCAGGGGTTTAGTCCATATTAGGCCAGGTGAGGTGTATGGAGCTCAGTGCATGGTCTGGGGAGGACAGAGAGAGAGAGACAGAAGAAGAAGAAGAAGAAGAAGAAGAAGAAGAAGAAGAAGAAGAAGAAGGGGAAGGGGAAGGGGAAGGGGAAGAGGAAGAGGAAGAGGAAGAAGAAGAAGAAGAAGAAGAAGAAGAAGAAGAAGAAGAAGAAGAAGAAGAAGAAAAGAAAAATAAGAATAAAGAACAGGGTCTCTGCTCTCACACCAGGGAGGTTCAAAGCAAGAGAGAGAGTAGGGGAAGGAGGGGCCATATATAATTCCCCAGGCCACAGCCCCAGGGGCTCCTCCTCAACAACCGAGTACCACCTCCAACATGGCTGCCTTGTTTCCTTGGGGTCTAGGGGGCATTCTAATCACAATTCATAACAAGAAGTCAGAGTGATAGGATGTGATTTGGGAAATGCTCATTCCTATCTTTGAAGATGGGAAGGGCCAAGAGCCAAGGAATATGTGCAACCTTTGGAAGGTAGAAGTAACAAGAAAATAAATCTTCTTTTAGACCCTCCCCAAAGAAACAGTCCTGCTGGCTCCTTGATCTTAGCCAATGAGAGCCATTTGCATTTCTAAATGATAGCATATAAACACATTTTTAACTTATTTTAGCCACTAAGTTTATTTGTTTTAGTAGGCATAAATAAAAACCTAATATATGCCAGTAGTTAAAGCTGAGCAATGGCAAACAGATAATTTCTTGTATACATATGTGATCTTTTTATGATTAATAGCACTCTCTGCCTAGTCAAACTATGAGTCCTCATGTATTGAGTAGAAAATTGGAAAATCTCAAATATAATAAATAAACTTGATAAAGGGAAAGGTTGAGTACAGACACCAATCAGTACATCATCTATAAATGCTTATACTTCAAAGTTTTAAAGATCAATATTGGAGGACTCGTACATTGTTCTTTTCTTTCCTGTTCAAGGAAAGAAAAGCATTCCGAGCATACTACAGGGATTTAAATTTCAACAATCTTATTGTTTAGTCTCATTTTCCCATCTTGCAGGAAAGAAAGATAGCTATGGGGAAAATGATGCAATTAAAATATGGGAAAAATGGTATTAGGGCCTTTTACATTTCTCCAAGAAAAAGGGACAAAACGGTTGCCTATGTAAGCAATGTATTTTCATGTGACAACTTCCATTTGATATAGGAGCTTCAGAGAATAAAAGGTGTCTCTGAAAAGCATTTCTCATCATGGCTCTAAGCACACCACATGCTGAAATCCTCCCTGGATTATAATCTATTCAAGGCTATCAACTATCTCTTCTATTGCTTTAAATGAGTATATAACCATTCAAAGCTCTATATACTAAAAAACAGCTAGTAATCATTTAATACTGAATGCTTTGGATCCAGCAGGAACACTTGAAGAATAGTTGTTCTGAAGTCTGAATATTTATTTAGATTTGTAATGTAGGAGGGAATAATGTTGCTTCTTTTGGTGTTTTTCATGTCTTCATCCTGAATTTGTGGATAAGAATTGTTCTGCATATTAGGAAAGACTTCTTGTCTATGGAATTGTGATAGATGAGACGGAGATCTGCTGGGATTCCAAGCCTTGCAGAGACTAATAATAGCTGACAGATTAAGAATAATTGACAGTGTCATTGTGAAGTGTTTATAATAACAGACGAAGGGCTTCCTCAGACAGCAGGAGGAGAAGGTGAGGTACTGTCAGAAGAAGGCAAGTGCTTTCATAAGTATTAGGCTTCAAAGCTAGCTTTCATAAGCTTCCAAATCTGAGACTGGGAGAAAATATTCTGTTGCTTTCATAGTAGACTTCCCTCTTTCAATTTTCCCATATCATAAGCAATATGACAAGCTTTAAGAAAATTCAGGAGACTAGGTTGTTCCTATTTAAAATATTTCTAAAAGAGATTAGTGTTCAATTTATAATTTATATTGCTATCACAAGCTTATACAGTATGTACTTACTAGTGCCACATTCAGCTAGATTCAAATACTTTAAACAAAACTGTTTGCCTATATTATTCTTATATTAATCTTTACTTTGAAAAGTGTTAATCAAATTGTATTATTCTAATTTCCACCCCTGATAATGATTTTGGGCAAGTGCAAATTATTTTAATTCTACTAGCTTCTAAACAGAAAGCCATGGTGCAAAAATTCACATTAATACTCAACTACAACTTTGAGGTTGAACATAGTACAAGCATAGTTTATGTCAAGGGTAGGTATGATATGATGAAAAATAATCAAGACATTTCAATAGAATTTTATTGACTTAGGTTTTATAGATATCTACTATTGAAGAAAAATACCAGACTACTGGCTAGAGTAGCTCCAAGTTATTTCTCTAGCTTTTCTCGGGCTATGTGAAGCAATAAGTTTTAATTCCCTAAGTCTGTTTCAGCTTTGTTTTAAGGGGTTAAATGAAATCATATATATGAAAGAAAGCAAGAGAGATACTATATAATTGTACCAAGTTGTTTGGCCACCACAAAGATTTCTTTTCTCATTTTTTTATTATTAGTGCATTATAATCATACAGCTTTGTTAAGTGCAAGCCCATAAAGGCATACATGCACACATCTCTCATTTAACCCCTCCTCAATTCCCGCCCCATTCCCTTCCCCTCCCTCTTTTTCAAGTTCAGTTTAGTGATTGACTTTGATGTTTTTGAAAGTACATCATGTGCACTAGAGTGTTCCCCAATCACCTTAAGTCACTTTCTTTGCTCGTCTAAGGTTTCTTCTTTGTCATCTAGAGTCCCTCTTATGATTCACTTTCTCCTTAGCTTCTACATATTAGGGAAAGCGCCTAATTTTTTTTACTTTTTCTGACTGACTAATCTCATTTAACATAATATTTTCCTGTTCCATCCATTTCCTTGCAAACGATATGATTTTGTTCTTCTTTATGGATGAGTAAAATTCCATTGTGTACATATCCCACAGTTTTATAATCCATTCATCTATTGAGGGATATCTTGGCTGGTTCTATAGTTTGGCAATTGTGAATTGTGAAGCTATAAAATTAGATACACATGCATTGATATTATAGTTTAGTTTCCATTCTTTTGTATAGATACTCATAAATGGTATTGCTGGATCATATGGTAGGTCCATTCACTTTCATCTGAGGATCCTACTTACTTGTTTTACAAAGTGGTTGCACTAATCTACAATCCCACCAGCAGTGTATTAGGGCTCCTATTTCTCCACATCCTCACCAGCATTTGTTGTTGTTTGTGTTTTTGATGATTGCCATTATATTTATGGTTAGGTGAAATCTCAAGGTAGTCTTAATTTGCATTTCTCTGTTGCTAATTATGTTGAACATTTATTGGCCATTACTTCAACACATAGGCACAGGTAAAATCTTTCTCAACAAGACTCCAAAGGCACAAGTAGCTCAAAGGAAGATCAATACATGGGATTGCATTAAACTCAAGAGCTTCTGTGCAGCAAAGGAAACTATCAAGAACCTTAACAGAGAGTCCATAAAATGGGAGAAATACAGAGAACTCAAGAAACTCACAGCTAAAAACACAAACAACCAAGTAAAAAAAAAAATGGGCAAATGATCTAAATAGACACTTCACAAAAGAAAAAATACAATGGTCATTTTCTCATTTCTATTAAATAGAATTTTTAGTCCTAGGTCAAACACTGTATTGCTTAGTCTCTTCTACATAAACATGGTATCATTTTCATGAATGGTGTGTGTGTGTGTGCGTGTGTGTGTGTGTGTGTGTAAAGTGGTACATAATACTTCCAGATCCTAGAGCATGTCTTTCCTATGATTTATTCATCTACCCACTTTCTAAATGCAAAGCATTTGGGAGAGCTGAAGGACTCTGGGTCCTCACATCATCAGCAGAAAAATTATTTCCACCCATGAATATATTCTTGGAAATTAATCTTAATGAGAAATAATTAATTTCATGAAAATACTTGAATATTTGTGTATTATATAATACAACATTGCTATAGAATCAAATGCATTCATGAAGGAATTTTCAATTATCCTTCATAATGCTAACAAATCATCTGTATTTCCATCTTTCCAAAAACGTTTGTGATAGGACACCAAGATTGACTATATGTTGCACAGATAATAATTTTGGAAGATTTCTTATGCATTTCAGTTTTATAATGTTTGAAAAATAGAATATTGGTTAAAATAATATTATTTGAATGATTGAGGCTTTAGGACAGTGTATAAATAGGGTTACATAAAATATGACTCCCTAATGTACAGTAGCTCTTTTCCCTATTTTTTCCCCTTAATATCAGAAATTTTCCAAGTTTCTCATCTCCTTCTGGGGTATCCAATACTGCCTTGATGAGTTCTCATTCCACATTCCTGCTTCCCTGAATTTTCCACTACCCTGCAGCATTCATGAAATCTGCAGACATTCCTGCGAGCTCAGATGGGAATCTGCAGTAGCCATCTTGATGGGACTATGGATCGGATCAGCAATCACAAACCAAGCTGTTTCAGGCTTCAGGCAGCTGGCTTGCAGGTTCTTAATGCCTTGCCTAGTAACAGTCTTGTGAAGTGAGGAGAAGAAGTTCCCTTTCCTCTGTGTTTTAGTCAATAAAATGATAAAGAGTTGCAATGTGTTGAACCTGAACAGATACCTAAATTAAAACTACTTCATTTTACAAACGAACATTTTTCTTTTCCTCCTTCTCCTCCTCTTTTCTTCTTCTTCCTCTTTTTCTTCTTCTTCTTTTTCCTCTTCTTCTTCTTCTTCTTCTTCTTCTTCTTCTTCTTCTTCTTCTTCTTCTTCTTCTTCTTCCTCTCTCTCTCCCCCCTCCCCCCCTGTGTCTCTCTCTCTTCATATTTTGTGTACCTACATGTATGTCTGGCCTCACTGAATCTCTGAGGTTTTAAGATGGGACATGTGGTAAAACAATACACAGTCCTCACCTTTTGGCTCATAATCTGTATTGCTAACAATGACTTAATTCCTGACTCTCTTACTTGAATATCTCATTATCCATTCCGGTAAAGACTCTAATTTTCTCTACCAAATCTGTGTATGTCTTACTCTTATATATGAAATAAGTTCATTTGTCTTCCCTCCTCCCACCCAACATGGAGACTTGATGCAAAACCTTCATATGTACACAGCTAGGGAAAGGAGTCTGCACATCTTCATTTGACAGAGGAATTAAGTCTTTCTCTCTGGCACAAACTGTATAATGTGTTACAAAAATCAATGTTTTTATATGAATTTATTTATCTGTTGTTCAAAAAAGTGTTGTTGCTTTTTTAGAAGAACGCTTATTTTTAAGCTAATTTTCTTTAAAGTGAAGCTCAGCCATCCTTAATGGTAGCTCTAATTTCATGCAGGGTGGGGGTAGAATATGCACATCTCATGTGGAAATAATCTTTTTCTCAGGAACCAAATTAAAAGAAAAAATTATTTAAGTAGCTACCCATGAGGTCTAATCCTTTAATGCATTAACTACCTGACAATCACTCATGAAAACTTGAAGCCTGCAAGTTTAAAAATAGAGAATTCCCTCATTTGTATACTCTCCTTCCAGCTTCTTCCTGTACTTCAATGTGTAGAAGTTAATTGTAATGTACAAAGGAACATCCGAAGTCTGGGGGTAGAAGTTACACACTAGAAATATTATTTTCAAATTATTAAAAAGTTTCGTGCTTCTAAATACACATACAGAGGAAAATGTTAAAGTAACAGGAAATAAATGCACTCAATTTGTAGTTATATAATCACTTGAAACACACTGACACACACACACACACACAAATCTAAGAATATTTTAGGAAAAATTTTAAGTAGCAGTTCATTGAAAGGCCAGTTTAAGTTATTCAATTTCACATTTCTAAAACCTCCTGACATTTATGTGAATCTCTCCAAAGAGAGAGTGGGTTCTGTGATGTACTAAGTGTTATAAAAGACAGTCATTTTGCAATTTTAGATTAAGTCAATAAGTATATTACCATGTAAAGCAGTTTTCATGACAGAAACTCAATACTCGCTTGTTTAACCTAGATTACATACTGTGGAATTGTCCAAACCTTTATAACCTGCCTGGTAAGATGAATAAGTTAGGATACATATCTAATAACCTTGTTAGGTTTTTTTTTTCATCAGGAATAATTCAAAGGGAGATATCCAGATATAATCAATATATATTATCCTATGCACTTAAGAACGTCCATCTAGCAAACTTTCTATGAGAAATAATTACGATAAGATTCATTCTGATCACATATACCCAGAAGTAGCTACTACATAGACACATTGTTTTCAATTAGAAGCAATAGATATGAAGAAAATCAGTAATTTTACAATTAATAAGTTACAGAGAGAAGTTCAAGTAGAAAGAGAAATGTTGTCATAGTGTATTGTTATAAATCATTCAAGTCACCTGGAAGTTAGATTTCTATACAAGGTGCCCTTATCTTTTGTAAATACACATGATCTCTAAAGAGCACATATATATTTATTATATCATTTGGTGTTCATGGAACAAGGGTGAGAGAAGCAAGGAAGTTATTTTTGTACCTATTTTGTAGGGGAGACTGTCAGGTGAAATAGTCAGCAAACATAGCACTCTGCCACAAGAATGTGGTTTTCCTTCAAGGTAGAGATTTCAGTTAACAGGATATTCTACAGAATGAACATATGTACTCTAAATGTGTTCTGACAGAAGCAGAAAGGAAAGGGAAGACTTTCTACCTTATACTGGCTTCAATTAAAATGCTCTGTGATTGTAGTAAACCTATCAAATGGAGCTTTCTAAAAGAAAATAGACAGAACATTTCAATCCGGACAAAATACCTTCTTGATACAACAGAGATGCTCCAAAGGAAACTGATTGATAACTTTTAGTACAATTAAATATTAGTATAATTTCAATATACAAGAAGAATGAGGATATTTTAAAGAAATAAATAAATAGAACAATGTGCATATTTTTGGAACTTTGTGTAAGCATTAATATCTGGTTTATCTCTACACTATTTTTTAATATTTATATAACATACATTTCTAAAGTTAATCTCACTTGTATCTTCATTTCTTTTTTAATGTGAATATAAGAAAACAAAATCACACACACAAAAAAGAAATCTACAACAAAATAAAAACCAGGAAAAAAACCCTACCCTTTTAGATTTATAAAACAAAACAAAAAAAAGGAATAATGTTCTGGAAATAAGAAAAGAGGCATCTATCAAAATGCATTCATTTATCAAGGACAGTATTAAAACAAATGTAGTCTGAAAGATTTTAATACATTCTTAATCACATAATTTTTGAGTAATGAATAACTTAGGTACCAGGTGGAATAAAGTCCACCATTAATTTTTTATTTCTTTCAAGCAAAGTGTGTGGATATTTAAATAACATAAGGACTGGTAATATAATTTTGGTGTCTTCCATCTTGTAATAAAAATACAAAAAAAAAAATCAATACCTTTAAGATCGGGAGACCCCCATCTTAAAATTTTATTGCCCATTAGCCATTAGTGTTTGCGCGTCAGTACCATTAACGCTTTGCCCTTGATCTTCTCTCTCATCTTTCGCGTTTCCTTCCCTGTACCCTGCTGCTCACAGGTCCCCTCTCCTGCGTCCTAATTGCTTCTTCCGGCTTCTGCTTACAGCATTATTGTCCTGAATGACTTTGCTCTCTTGAGAACATTTCTGCAACCACTGTCGTAACTGTCTTTTGAGTTAATATATTTCACTGCTAGTCAGAAATACGTATGGTAGATACATAGGGTTGATAACTTTTCCTAAATAACCATTTGGCTTTCAAATGTCCATGGAAAACAATTTTATTTAGCCTTAATAACTACAGTAGCCTTCTATTTTACTATATATACTTCACTTCCTAATGAGATAGGTCGACATCATAATGAAACTACATGTCTGAAGTTGAACTCTGCTCACCATGCTATGTAAACGCTAAGTTGCTGAGGCCGTCCTCTATTCTGCAATCTTCCTGTCTCAGCCTCCTGAGCACTGGGATTACAGGCACGTACTACCACACCCGGCAAAGCAAGTTATTTTTTTGGACGTAAAAAAGGAAGAATTTTTAAAGATTGTGATAAATTATTTTATATTTATTATGAAAACTATGTGTAATTTTTTTTCAGTTCAGTAAAAGCATCAATTTAAGCTTTCATGCAGCTCAAAAATATGGTGATTGGTGCCTGAGGATTATAGCTCATTTTTCATTAACAATATTTATTCATTCAATTTTGAAAATTCTTGGATATATATTTTACATTCTTATTAAAATAATCTCAGCCAAAACTAATGTTATCAACTGGTTTTTATTCTACAAAATCTCTCTCCAACTTGCATAGAGATACATTAAAATCATTCTTATGCTTCAGGTTACTTGTATTATATGAATAGAGCAATATTTCTTACTATTGAAAATGCTGCATGCCGTCACCAAAGTCCTCTTTACATTCCTTAAGGATTCTATAAAGAAAACCTACACTGACAAGATAAAGAAATACATCATGATTTCTAGTTAGAGCTGCTATCCAGGGCTGCAATTTATTATACACCTGAGAGTAATGAAAGTGCTGAAACAACTTTACCCTGCCATGCCCAATAATTACGTAATAAAAAGCCATGTTATTTCAGCACATAAAATGGCTTAAAGTGATTAATTTCCTGAAAACCTAAATTGAAAGTGCATGAGATTCATTAAGGCCATGCCTGAACTGGGTTTGTGAAAATAAATCATTGTACTTATATGAAATGTCTCTTAAAGTGTAGCACATTTTGTAGGCCAAATTAAGAACCATATGGATATCCATAATTTCATTATAAGTGTATAATTAAACTAATCTTACACATTCACACTACATATATAATCGCATTGCAAGTTCTTTCCTCTCTCAAAACTACGGAGATTTCTCCAAATGTTTTATTAGAAAATAGGAGAAGATGCTTCATTCATGATATGACATTAAATCATCATAAATTTCAGCAAATTGTTAATATCTGTAGAAAACATCTCAGATGTTAAACCGTACCCTCTTTGTGTTTTGCACTCCTCCATCCTTCGGTATATTGGGGGGAAGAGGATTTACTGGCCCTGAGGAAGTTGGTGTTTCTATCTGTTCAGAGTTTTTAGACTCTCAGTCACCAACCGGAGCATGGATACTAGACCTTCATCCCAACTGCTACTGAATATTAGCAGAAGCCCCTGGCCCCC
Source organism: Graphiurus murinus (assembly GCA_004027655.1). Taxonomy (NCBI): domain Eukaryota; kingdom Metazoa; phylum Chordata; class Mammalia; order Rodentia; family Gliridae; genus Graphiurus; species Graphiurus murinus. The sequence goes on along the minus strand of PVLC010000189.1, from coordinate 22,528 downwards.
CTTCTGAATTCCTTCATTGTCCAGAGCATCTCTGAAAAGTACTGTTGTATGTGCCAAATCATTTCTGAAAGCTTGACAGCAAAAGAGGGCAGCAGGAACGCAGGCAGAAAATGACTGGAAATTGAAGCTGTGTTTCATTGTTTCTAAAGCCTCGGTGATCAGACTCACAGAGAAGTTCGAAGCTGGAGCACTTACATTTTCTCTCATGATATCTCCTCTATTTTTAAAGGACTACCTGTTAACCACAAAATTCATCTTTCTTAACTTTACAGAGAAATTTAATTCATATTTAGGTAAATATCTCCTGTGAAGATAAGAGCAAGTTGCCTTGCCTTTTATCAACAGAGACTATTCAATGTATGCATTTTCCTCAACAAAGGTTTTCTTTCTCTGAATAATTCTGTTATACTCTTGTAACCAGTCAGTTTAACTGCAAATAACTTAAAAACAACAACATCTTTTTTTGCTCACTTGGTTGACACAGAGTTTCACTCCAAGTTCATTCATTAATATCACACTACAATGAAAGTGTGCATTTTTTCCAAACAGTGGACAATAGTGACCTCACATTGAAATTATGTTTTAATTTTTGTTGTTGTTGTGTTTGCACACAATAGAATAGAATGTATTGTCAGAGGAACCCAATCAATTGAAATCATTAAGTATTTTCAACATTTAACCCTTTTTTAATATTTTATTTTATTTTTTACTAATTTGTGCATTGTAATCATACATCTTTGTTAGGTACAAGCTGATAAAGGCATATATGCACACATTTCTCATTTAACCCCTTCCCCAATTCCCACCCCACCCCCTTGGCCCTACCTCCTTCTCAAGTTCAGTTTAGTTATTGAGTTTGATATATTTGTGAAAGTACATCGTGTGCATTAGGGTGTTTCTCCCCCCTCCCCCCCCCCCCGTCCATCCCCTTCAGTTAAGTCAACTTCTTTGCTTATCTAGGATTTCCCTTTTTTCATCAGGAGTCCCTCTTATGCCCCATCTTTTCCCTAGCATCTGCATATTAGGGAGAACATATGCTTCTTTACTGCTTGTGACTCACTAATTTTACTTAACATAATGTTTTCCAGTTGCATCTATTTCCTTGAAAATAACACGATTTTGTTCTTCTTTATGGCTGAGTAAAATTCCATTGTGTACGTATCCCATAGTTTTGTAATCCATTCATCTGTCGATGGACATCTTGGCTGTTTCCATATTTTGGCAAATGTGAATTGTGCTCTACTACAAAGCCACAGTAATAAAAACACCATGGTATTGGCACAAAAACAGACACACAGACCAATGGAGCAGAATAGAAGATTCAGAAACACACCCACATGCTTACAGTCAATTGATTTTTGACAAAGGAGCCAAAAATATAGACTGGAAAAAAGATAGCCTCTTTAACAAATGGTGTTGGCAAAACTGGTTAACCATATGTAGGAAAATGGAAATAAACCCCACTTTCTCACCCTGCACAAGAGTCAACTTGAGTTGGATCAAAGACCAGGAACTCAGGCCAGAGACCTTGCAGCTACTTGAAGAGGGCATAGGGCCAACACTTCAACACATTTAACCCTTTAATACATTCATTAACATGACTATTTTTATTTTTATGGGAATTTGCAGGAAGACTATAATATAATATAATATAAAAATAACTAAATCTGGGGGTCTAATCAATAAAAAAGTAACTAAATCTGAGGTTGGGGTGTAGCCCAGTGGCAAAGCACTTGCATGAGGTCCTGGGTTCAAACTCTAGTAACACACACACATACATACACACACACACACACACACACACACACACACACACACAAATAATGAATATATTGTAAAAAAAAGAAATACTACTATATCTACTCACCTATGGACATTTTATTAATAACAGATTTATATGAAATTAGAATGTGAAGATAGTATTTCTAACAAAACCTCAATAATACATTTATATACAGTTTTTTTAAAAAAAATCTAATGACATTTTTACCTTTCAGTTATTGTCATATACATACATATGTAGATTTTTACTTATTATTTTGATCACTAATGACAAGCTCATTCTCACAGTTTCATATTTTTCCAGCTGACCTATTAAGTGTTTACCAAAATAAGAGGTGCTCATGATGAAGATTGTGACAGCTGCATCAACATTAATTTTTCATTTACAGTTGCTGATTTTCAAGTTTGTATTGCCATGTTTAGACAAACATCAACATTAGCTTTATAGTCAAGCATCTCCACATACCAGGCATATCTAAGATAAAAATAATTATCCATAAAAAAGACAAAGACTACTAATTAGTCATTTTCTCCACAAATAAGAAGACATATATACAAGCAAGAGCTCAGAAGTCTCTCTCAGTAGAGATGTGCTAATTGAAGAACGGTTCCCATCCTGGCAACTTTTAAACATCAAACCTGAAAGAAGCAAAAAGTGATAGCATTCCTGAAGAGAGCCATTGAAGTTAAAGAGACAAAATGTTTAATGCATCAGAACTAAAGCAAATAAATAGAAAGGATCAACAACCAGGAGTAACTCAAGAGAAAACATGTTTTCGCTCAGTTGCTACATAAAACATTTCACAAGATGAAAGTGTTTGATTGGAAGTATTCCAGCAACCTTACTCTTCACTCTAAATGTTTGAAGTTTTATCTTGTCATAACTCTATTTACTAGCAGAGTTATTGACCACAATATTCAAAATGAGTTCCCTACATCCCTTTTTCCTGTTTTCTCAGGAAATCAAAAGATAAATTGAAAAGGGCTAACACACTAAGAGTATACTTCCCTTGGTCTAAGAAACTTATCATTGTCCAAGTGCTGCATCTAACCCTTTAGTTCGAAAACACAACAAATGAATTTAAAAAAAAAAAAATCTTAGAAATTCACACATGAGTGACAACCATATATGCAGCAACAATTGCCAATAAATTTTAAATGGCAAAAGACAGTAAAACTATAGTCATTCAAGTCATATTAACCCCCGTTAATATAAAATATTAACATATTTGCCTTAGGTATAAAGGTTTGCTTTTGCAAAAAAAATGAGGTTGATTATCATTTTACCGTTTCATTTTGCGTTCTTCGTTAGCTACCTTTCAATGTCATTGTCAAACCTGTCTTTCTGCTAAAGGTCTCTGTTAAGTAAAGAATACACTTTAAAAAATCAATTTATAAATATAAATATATATACATATATATTTATATATATTTGTTCTTAAAGTGTGTAAAACAGATATACTACAACATGATGATTTGGGACACTTTTTGTTTTTGTTTTGTTTTGTTTTGTACTGGGGATTTAGCCCAAGGGCATACTATGCCCGAGCTATACGCCTAGTCCTTTTTATTTTTTGTTTTGAAACAGAGCCTCTCTAAGTTGCTTGGGATCGCCCTAAGTTGCTGTGTCTGTCCTGGACCTGAAAACCTCCTGTCTTAGCCTCCCAAGTATGGGAATTACCGTTGTTGGCCACTGCACCCAGCTGATTGGGACTTTTCAGGACTAAGTATGTTCTGCATGCCCTGATCTGTGTGTTTTAGACTTCAAATTACATAAAATCAAAGGCTGAAAATGATTATTTTGTATATTCTTTGTAAATGACTGCATTTCTGTCCAGACATTTTTAAATAAACTATAGTCTATTTGATAGCATATAAACTATAGTCTATTTTATAGCATTTTCAAGTTTAAAGTTCACAGTAAAGTTGTGCAGAAGATAGCATGCATGCACAGCCTCTTTCATTAGCAGCAGTCCCACAAGGGTGATACATTTGCTATCATTGCTGAATCTCTATTGACACATGATCATTACCCAAAGCTTAAAATCATAGTTAATCCTGTAGTTTACAATATTCTTTATCTTTGTAGTTGTGTATTCTGAGTTTGGACAACTGTAATGAGATAATATTTAGGATACAGAATAGTACAAGTGACCTAACAATTCTCCTTTTTGTCTGTCCAACTCCTTCTTCTCCTAACTCCCTGATCAATAGAAAAATGCCTGTTTTGTTTTGTTTTCCCAGCTGTCACGCACTTGGAATCCCACAGTATGTAGTCTTTGCAGAAGCGGTTCTTTCAATTCGTACCTTACAGTTTCCAAATCTTTCTCGGTTTGGTAGTCATTTCTCTTTAATGCTGAATACTAGCCCATTATCCGGCTGCCCTGCAGCTCATGTATCTGTTCATTTGCTGACATATTTGTTGCTTTCAAGTTTGGGCAATTACGAATAAAATTGCCACCAACATTTGTGTGCAGGTTTTTGAGTGGACCTTAATTTCCAACTAATTTGGGTAAATACCAAGGAAGGTGATAATTGGATCATATGGTAAGGGTACGTGCAGTCTTGTGAACTTATTACAGAACAGCTCTGAGATAACAGTGCCCAATCTAAGTAGATTTACTTTTGGACCTGCTAAGTTTAGACTCCAGATCTCTCGTCAGTGTGACACCATTTCAAATATTTTCTTAGAATGAATTTGCACAGACCACGCGGGCAAGGCAATTTAAAAGCCTAAATCTCTGTGATGACTGGCCTATTTATAAGCCTTAAGATTTAGTTTCTACATATAGGACTATGTTGGAACAATTCTAAAGATATTTTCTAATTAAATCCTTGGCCCTTTGTGCGTTGTAATTCTACATCATAGTGAGATTCAAAGTGATACAACACATATATAGCACTTGGTGCATGCCCTTCCCCAACCCGCCCCTCCTCCCCTTCCTTCCTTCCGTACACATTAGTGAAATTGGTAGTGATATCCTCATATATGAACATAACATTACTTCAACTGTCTCCTTTCTCAACTTTCTTACCCTCCACACCTTTCTTCCTCAATCCCCTTCCACGATTCTACTGGCCTTCCTCCTCATTTATTAAAGTTCCTTTGTTCCCTATTTTATCTCTAGCTTTCACATATGGAAGAAAACTCATGACCCTCGAGTTTCTGAGACTGGCTAACCTCACTTAGCATAATATTCTCTAGTCCATTCCTTTTTTTCTTGCAAAAGACGTAATTTCGTTCTTCTTTATGGCTGAGTAAAACTCCATGGTATGTGTGCACCACATTCTCTTATCCATTCATTTGTTGATGGATACCTAGGTGGTTTCCATACCTTGGTTGTTGTGAATAGTATTGTTATAAACATGGACATGCATGGATCACTATCGTATGCTATTTCTAGTAGCTCTAGACAACTGCTCTATGACAGTGCAGTACCTATTTATGAGATTACTTAACCGATACTCTAAATTTCTCAGTTAGAGACGCCAGAAGCATCAAAATGATTTTACTCCTTTGGTTTTCTACTTCCTTTGTCCCAGTCCAACCTCATCAGATTTTCTTTACACTTTTGTGGGCTTACATCTTCATGGAAAAGGATGTTTGTTATAGTGTATCCATAATAAATAAAGTTTTCATATCAGGCAAGTTTAGGAATGTGTACATCACCATCTCTATGGGTCCAGAGAACCAGCATTGTTACTTTTGCTATAATTTGTGTATAGCACACCTGCATGAAAAGATAGATAATGTTTACAATCAAATATTACAGAGCAAATATTAATAATTCTGTTAAATGATTCATAAGCTTTCTTGAAAGATCTGGATTGCAGCTCTTGATCTTATGCCCAGATTACCTTGACATCTCAGTTTAGTTGGAAAGTTTATTTCTGAAAAGCAGAAGCAAGCCATCAAATAAAACTATCTTATGTAAATAAGATCAAGAATAATTATTATTTAAAAATTTCTCAGAGATTTTAACTTCTAAGATGTCCTTTAAAGTAGCCATCCTGCAAAAAATAATTCTAATTATTTTATTTAACAACAAAATGTGAAATTTTTCTATGCCAATATGGAATGTTTCTCCTTTGGTTTTCTATTCAAGTTTTCTAAAAAATTATTAAGTATTAGTTACTAACAGTAACTTGTGACAGGACTAAAAGGAATAGAGTTGCGATACAAATTATCAGAAAAATTATAAGTAGCTCCACATTTTATTTTTATTTGAGGATAATTATAGGTTAATACAAAATTGGATGAAATACCAACAGATACTATGTACCCATTACCACAAATTATCTTCCCATAATAACACTTTAAAAACATGCAAAACTATCTCTTCCAGGATACTGATGTGTTCCAATGAAGATCCAAAACAGATCATCACAGAAATCTCTCATTTTGTCTCTCCCCCCCTTTCTTTTGGTCCTACTTCCAAATATAAAGGAGAAACTTTCAAATTCTCAAGTGTAGGTATGGTATTTAAATCTTATTAATTTGATACATAAATTATAATTGTACAAATTTATGGGGCACAGTGTGTGATAGTTTGATGTATGTATATGATTGTAACAATCAAAACAAGGAAGTTAATGTTTCCATCTCCACAATTTTTTTTAAAAAAATTGATTAACATAATAATTGTACAGAATTATGAGTTGAACATGCTATTTTAATACATGCATACAATATGTACTGAAAAAATAACTGTGCAATTAATGTTTCTTGTTTCTTTCTCATTACCTTGTGTATGGAGCATTTGAGCTTTTCTCTTTCAGTTATTCTTAAAATATATAATAGATCTTTGTGAACTACAATTCCCCACACAGTTCAGTAGACTTCAAAACTTAATACTTATATCTTCATTGTAAGACCATAAAGCTCCATTATAATTACTCTTTTTTTTTTTTCCCCCTGCTGGAGATGAAACCCAGGGCTTATGCTTGCTAGACAAGTATGCTAAAACAACTGAACTACATCCCCAGCCACAATAATTAAAAAAAAAATAAAGAAAACAACAATTATATTTAGAATTACAGATTCATATTATCATCTATATGCTTAAAAATCATTTTCAGATATACTTTCATACAAATATTGGGAAACTAGAAATTGCCTATTTTTCCAGCATATTGAATCTTTAAATGGGGAACACTCACTAGAATTATTTAACAAACTGATTTCAGGCTACATACTGTAACATATTATACTTAAAAGTTGAGTGTTCCAATATGTTCACATGAAGAAATATTAATATTCAGTAGTTTTCTTCTCACTACTGAGTTTAAATTATATCCCTGTTTGAGGATATTTGTATGAATTTTGTTCCTTTTAGGGGATAGAGGGGAATCAGGGAGTTTTATTAATATTTTTCTCATTATTTTTATTTTTTATTGTTCTAAAAAACTTGAGGGAGACAATAATTGTAAAACTATGTAAGAAGTCAAGACTAATTTCAAAGGGCTAGTGTCAAGTATTTCCATGATTTTATTATAATAAAAGATCAGAAAAGAATTAAATGGGTAAGAGGTTTCGCTACAGGAAATAAACTTGGAGAAAAAAAACCCCTCAGAGCACTTATATTGAAATGGATTTCCTCAAGAATGGCACTAGAATTTATTCAATAAAATGAGCTTCCTTTATCTTACCCTTCTCTAGCACTTGTCAAATCTCAGGTAAAACATGTTAGCTACGTCTATGGCCGATTTATTTTCACACTACTAGAAATACATGATTTATGTTTAACAATTTTATTTCTTAATTGTGAAAATATGTTAACTTAGATAACACTTTACTCAATAAAAGTACGATGAAATTTCCAATATAAAAATAGAAAATATTTTGATTTGCAATCATGTATTTACTCTGCCAATTTTAGTAGAGTAGCTAAGAGTATAAATATTCCTTTCAAGAAAAAAAAATTTAAAAAGACAAAATAGCAATAGTAACTGAGTCCTCGCTAACATAATATGGAATGGAAATACGCACATGATGATATTTAGAATCATAATACACTCACATACAAATAAAAGAAACTAGAGAATTTTTACATGTGTGTTTGATATCACTTACACTTTACAAATAATTGATAACTGAAGACATGGAAAATAATTTTATTACTGCAATCTATGTGATTGAAAAAAAAAAGTACTCACATTTATTAGAAAGAGCAGTGTCAAATAAGAACTTGTTTGGGTTTATTTTCTTTAGTTTAGGATCCAATGTTGAAAAACTAAGGTATTTATCATTTTCGTTTGGTTAATTGGAATGGTCTTGCTCTCTTTTGGTGCTAAGAACCAAAGAGGGAAAACATTCATTTTTCATCACTTTGTCTATTGCAAAAAAACACAGAATGTAAGCGTTCCCACGTAGAAGTGGTATGTGGTCAGGACTGTAGATTTCTTGTGTCTATTTTCCCTATCTGAATAGTATCTTATTGTGGAGGTAGATATTTACCACTGGGTATGCATTACAGTTGAAAAGCCTCTCTGTTGTGTTTTTTATCACCCTTTGATACAAACCTTGAAGACTGTGTATTATCACCCCACTGTTGTTCTACCTGTAGATTGTCAGTACTGAGTTGCAGTTACTCTGGGACTCTTTTTGCCCACTACAATGGTGACAGTTCTGGCATAGCATTGATGGAATTCAGGTATTAAGATCTGGGGTCCTGAGCCAGGCGTGGTGGCGCATGCTTGTAATCCCAGCATTCAGGAGGCTGAGACCGGAGGATCCGGGTTCGCGGCCAGCCTCAGCTACCTAGTGAGGCACTCCGCAACTTAGTGAGAGTCGGTTTCAAAAAAATAAAGAATAAAAAATAGGGCTGGGGATATAGCTCGGAGGTAGAATGCCCCTGAGTTCAATCCCTAGTACCGCAAAAAAAAAAAAAAAAAAAAAAAAAAAAAAAAGATCTGGGGTCCTGTCTCTTACCTCAATTATAAGGAGCGGCCTCAGAGGTTTGGGCCAGTTTGTGGGCTGTGTGTTTTTAAACCTCAATGTTGGAGGTCTTAGCTGATTCCTTGTGTTAGCTGTGGTTAGTTTATCCTTGGTGTCTGGCAGTCCTTTCCAGTGATTTGCCTTTCTGGTCCAATCTCAGGAGTAGGGATTTATAGGTGTCAATTGATGCATACAAGGGGAGGTTGGGTTGTAATCAATGATGAAGTTTGGGTGAGAGGGGAGGAGCCAGAGTGCTGGGTGCAGGAATAAGATGAAGTAGTGGATGTGACAGCAGAATGAGCGTTTGAGTGTAGTAACGTAACACATGGTAGAGATTAGATTGTGAATATGTGGGAGGATTCTAGTCGTCAATGTAGAGTATCTAGGTGTAGTGATGGATTTAATAAAAGTCAAAGAAAAAAAGGTTGAGAGAAGAAAGTAGATAGCAAAGAGGAAGCCGGGCGTGGTGGCGCACGCTTGTAATCCCAGCATTCGGGAGGCTGAGACCGGAGGATCCGGGTTCGCAGCCAGCCTCAGCTATCTAGTGAGGCACTCCGCAACTTAGTGAGACTTCAAAGAGGAAAGAACCATGTGAAAAAGATGAGGAAGAGATCAGATAAATAAAAAATAACAAAACAAACAAAAACAACCCCGCAAATATACAAGTACAGAGCCGACTTGGCCTCTGCAGTCCTCCTGGGTCTGCATGGATATTTTCAGCTGTTTAATGTCTACTCACTATAGTAGGTTTTTGAGCATGTTCCAAGCATTTCATTAGCTCAGTAACCTATAGTAAACATGTCAGCGTGTAGCCCCACTTTGGGGTGTCCTGCACTGATTAGGACCCTGGCCTGATGTCTCTCTGTGTCATTGCAGGCACTGAGTGTCACTAGTGCCCTCCCACTGCACACTTGAGTCTCAGCTCTCCACAAGGCCTGTCCCTGTGCCACTTTCTCTTTATGCAGGTGGCTGATGCCACTAGGGCTGGACACAATGTAAGCCCAGGACTCAGCACTTTCCACAGGCCCTGGTTCTGAGTGTCTCTGCCAGCACAGGTGACAGGTGTCCATCATATTCATGGGGCAATCTCTGGAGGTCCTGTAATGCCTCCGTGCCCTACATGCTAGCAGACTCTCCTGGGCCTCTGCTCTGACACAATCACTATAGGGGTGGACCACAAAATCTCAAACCCTGTGACTTCATCCCTTGCCACATGAGTCCCTGCAGCTGTGCTGTTAATCTACAGTCCAGCACTACCCTGGCTCTCTGAAGATAAAGGTGGGCTGAGCTGTCACTGCCACAGATTCTGGCAGGGCATCAGAGCAGTTAGATATCTGTTAACCATAAAGGGAGATGCCATCTGCTTACAATGTGAAGATCTGCAGCAGCTTACTACACATGAAGTCACAGGCTTCCTTGCAGGGGGTCTTTAGAAGCCGTAGTGCTAGCAGTCCCAGCACAGTGCCTTCAGCATGGACAGACCAAGATGGCATGGTCAGCCACATGCGCAATTCCCCAGGTGTGCTGGCCATGAGCCACTTTGCTATCTCCTGTTCTGTCTTCTGGGTATTATTCTGCTTCAGTTCAATTTTTATTTGCTTTGTTCAATTTTCCACTGCTTTTTTTCCTCTTGTCTAGAAGCTGCCTTCACGGGGGTTGCATTTTGAGTTTTTCAGTGCATGAGATATGCTGCATCTCTCAGTTGCCATCTTGCCAATCTCCTCCACTCCATTTTTTAAAATTCAATTTTATTTATACCTATGTGTCAACACACTGTATGATTTAAACACTTCACCATCCTATGATTAATTAAAAGGCTAGAAATGGAGATTTTAGAAAGTATTTTAGGAATGTTTAGTCTTCCAGACTCTCTTCTTTATTAGATTTTAACCATAGGGATTTTGGAGAATTTCAAGCTCATATTAAAATTAACTATACCTCTATCAATTGGAGAAAGCAAAATGAGATATATTTGGGCAGTAAAGATCGATACAAATACACCAACTTCTGAATAATTATTATGGTAACATCAGCATTTTCTACAATCTGCTGGAGCAGTGTTACATATTAATTTTTTGTATTATTATCATTATTAATGTGAATAATCAAAAAGAAATCTTAAGAAAATTCTCCAAAGTGTTTTGGCATGGATATGAGTTTGACTACTGAGAATCTGAGGATTTTTAAACAGTATCAGATAGTGTCACCAAGGGGGAGGACTCAGGCACTAAGATGCATTCCTTTGAGCAAATTAAATGTTATTTCAGCATCTCTCCAATTCTGGTTTCTCAAGCAGCTCATTCCCCCAAGGCACATTTCTTGTCAAGATCAGAGAGTTTCTACTCATATGGTCACATTAAGCCTTGGTTTATTGTTCCTGGTTGCACTGAAGTCAAACAAAATGTCTCTAGATTTCTGATTTCCTTGGAGGGAAAAGTAGCATACACCAATAGTCATCAAGAGGATAACAAATAAAAATACTTCAAACATTCTGAAATCTTTGTATTGGCTTCTAAAGCTCCCAAAGCAATGAGCTTTAGCGCTGTGTGTGACATTGGGGGAAACAATCTGTACCTTATTTGCTGCTTCATAATGTCTCATAAATTTTAGACAATGATTAACATATTTAGATGAAGTATTTTTTTGCCAATACTATCTGGGGAATAAGATATACCATGAAAATTTGACATGTTGTCACATATATGCTGTAGAATAAAAGCATAAGAGCATATTGAAGAAAAACAATATTAGTGTATTAGTAAAGTAGTTGTGTTTGATTTTGCTTATTTTCAGTAACATTGACTTTATTTTCACTCATACTATTCATACCTGCCATCTGTGGTTTGATCTATGTTTTATGCTTGTTAAAAGGTACTAAACAGTTTTTAGGCACCTACTTAGAGAACTATATATGCTATTCAACCTCATAGAATCTTCTCTTCTAACACAGAAAGTTGCCTTATTCATTTTCTGTTCTCTGGTTTTCATGCTTAGTTTATAGTGAAACTCTATCAATAGTATATGAGCAAAAGTAAATATGTAATCAACATTTTAATAGGATTTTTTTTTTTTTCGGTACTGGGGACTGAACTCAGGGGCGTTCTACCTCCGAGCTATACCCCCAGCCCTATTTTTTATTCTTTATTTTGAAACCGAGTCTCACTAAGTTGCGGAGGGCCTCACTAGGTAGCTGAGGCTGGCCACGAACCCGGATCCTCCGGTCTCAATCCGAATGCTGGGATTACAAGCGTGCGCCACCACGCCCGGCTTAATAGGATTTTAAATTTGTGTTAAATATATTAAATTTTGGTGTTAACGTTACATTTTTAGACTGAATTAACAACACAGGATTAACATTTTTTTTAGATTAAAAATGTTCTTTTTGATATCCTGAAGAAAATACTAGATAAATAATTCAATGATAGGAGTGAATGATTCCAAATTTTTTAAACATCTAGTGTATGTAGTTGTTTTATTTTATAAAATAATAGACTAATTTTGAATAGAATTCTACCTTTGAAACTTTTTCATGATATTTTCCACAAATTGAATCATGAAAAAATAACAAAATTAGTCTGTTAAAATAAAAAAGAGAGTATTATACTTTAATAAATGAAAATAAATTTCAATCTGAATTGGAAATATGCTATTATATTTAAAATCACAAGTTGGAGATGTAATTAAAATAGTAAATATCTGTATGTAAAATAACAATTTTCTTTCCAAATCACTTCTTGACATGATAACAGATGTTAATAGTCTTTGTTTATTCAATATTTTTTACAACAGCCTGTTTGTTCTATATTCCAGCAAATGTTTCATAAAGTGACTAAAATAATCTCCCTAGGCTCTGTAGTGTATATTCTAGTTTATTCAGATGTATCAGTGATTCCTCAACACATTTATTCACCCATGTATTAAAAACTGGCATGTATAATTTTTAGATAGTGATGTAATCATGATGCCAAATGTAGCAAATGCCATTTTAGATTTATTCTCTCATTTATTTTTTACGGAAGCACTTTGTGTGTATCAATACATTCGACTCTCATAATTGAGACATCACTCAGGCATTGAGTTGAGGGAAACATGTTCATTATGGCAATACCAGAACATTGATTTGATGTCCTGAGAATGTCCTCGAAGTCTCACAATTGCAGGACTTAACATAGCCAGACTCAGAAAATCAAGGGCCTTGTGTTGTCTTGCCAATGTGGAAGCGAGAGAGAACAAAGGAAAGAAAAGGGAACTCAAGAAAATTAGGAGTCAGGTAGAGGAGCAGAAGGGTATCTGGGGTGGGAGAAGAGGAGGGAAAGGGGAGACAAGGGAGGGAAAGAAAACAGACCAAATAATGTTGTGTACACATGTAAGTTAATCACTATGAATCTTACTTTCCTGTATAATTACAATGCACCAATTAAAATTTTAAATGGACATTTTTGAAGATCGGTGCTACCATTACCCTTCAATTGACTCTGTCTACACTACTGTTGATCTCACTGTTCTAGCCACATCTCTATGCTACATTTTTTTTTCTCAACATAAAATCTAGAGATTATTTTAAAATACAAAGACTACCATGTAACTCTCACATCCAAACTTCTGTACAAGTACTCTATTTTCTCTAGAGTTAAAAGCCAAAAATTCATCAAAGGATTTAGGAACGTCTACAGGATATGAGAGGTTCTACTGTCAATTCTCTGGGCCCCCAATTCCATGTTTGACCTCCTCTACCGCCCAGCCTCCTGCCCTGCACTCTGGCCGAAGAGAGACCCTAATTGTTTCTTAAATGCCATTCATTTCATCTTTGAGTGTTCACTTTACTACTCCAAGTCCTTGGAATGTTTTCTCCAGTTACAGCTGTCGGAGTTCTTACCTCCAACTCTTGTCTGAAATCATATATTTTCTTAAAATATCAGCACTGGCCATGCTACAGAAGCCTCTTTACCTTCTACGTTCATCTCTAAATTTCCCTTTTTCCATCGAACTTCTGAAAATAAATATACTACGTCTGTTATTTATTCATTTTTAATTGCCACACAAGAATATAAACTTCTTGGTGTCAGTATAATTCTTCTGAAAAAATCAAGTATCCAGTTCATATTAAATATTCAGTACAGATTTTTTGAGTTAATGAATTAAGGAAAGCTATATGTTTCAATATTGTTGGGTTTTCACATTTTTTAAGTATATTTGGTGATTCACATTCCAGAGTTTCACTTTGGCATTTTATTATTTGATCTTTTATTATTATATGTCCCTTATCTTTGTAGGTTATCTTTGTAGGAAAATTGAGGAAGACAGAAAAGTGGATAGTAGTTGATATAGAAAGTAGAACATAGATATAGATGGACAGATGTAGAAATTGAGTATTGAAATACCATGGCTTTAAAATCTTTGGTGGTACTTCTGCTCATGCTTCAGTAAAGATGTATAATTTATGTCAACCCAACTTGATCTTACTGTATATATTTCAAATCAATCAGCAATGCAAACTTAGGTTTAAATTGGTCCAATAACTATCTCAGTCATTCTTTGAAATTACTGACTTTGCAATGAGCTACACTTTCTTGTTTCTGCAGAATCTAATCTTTTGTTAATCCTATTCAGTTCATTTTTTTTTTCATCAAAGTCAAAATTTAAAAAAAATGCCTTTATCTACAACTATGCATCTTCTTATTGCCATGCAGAGGTTCCTTGTGTCATTTCTAATCTTCATGAGTTAAGGTTCACCATAGAGGAAATGCTGCTTCATTTTGGCTGCTTAATGATTGATCTCAGATGTTTGCAGAGTCAACCTCTACCTTACCACCCTTCTTCCTTCCCCTCCCCAATCCAAGCAAACCTGAGTCACTAACTTTCACACACAAACACACACACACACACACACACACACACACACACACACATTTGCTTTTAAAGCATAATGCACTTTTTATAAACTATATTCTAAAGAATATGTGGTTTTCCTGGATTTTTCCACAAAATATTATATGATTGCTAACATTCATTTGTACTTTGCATTTAGTTATAATTTGTAATAATACCCTATTGTGTGACTTTACTAAAACTTTACTCTCTGTTACATAAACTGGCAACTTGTATGGCATTTGATTTGGCACTAGAGATTTTAGTATTCTGAGCAATGCTGCTGTGAAAATCCTCAAAATATCTCCTGGTAAAAATGTTTGAGTGTTTCTTCAAGCTTTTATAGAACTGTGATGAGTCATATGGAATGGGGACAAAAAAAAAAAAAAAAGCTGCACAATAGAGCCAAATTGTTTAATCAAATTTTTATGATGGTAAATTATGATAGGTTGGAAAGCATGAGCAAATTATTAATGGAAGACAATGTAATAAAAGAAAAAAGATATTTTCAGAAGAGTGTCCAGGTGTAAAGTCAGCAGATAATTTGTTTCAGGCAAATAATTCTCTTAATATTTAATAAGTATTTTATTCCTTAAATAATTTAACTGTTTACCTATGCTGAAAATTAGATCTTGTTCTATCATATCTGTATCTTTAAAATATATAGAAGAGGTGCCATTAGCTGTAACATAGAATAAAAAATTATATATATATATATATATATATATGTGTGTACAGATTTTACTTTTAAATAGAATCAGATTATTTATCAATAAAAGTATGTTGCATAATTAAAAGAGATAATTATGCTTTATAATCAAAACAATGTTACTTGACATTCATCTATAATAGCTCAATTTTTTAAATCTACTTCTGGATTTTGGATTATGTTTTAAGACTCAATAGATTCCTTGTGTTTAGCAGAATCAAGCAAATAGTTCTACAAGGAGAAAAGCAGTTTGCAGAATCTCAGCTCCCACAATCACCAAGCAGAGCATATAGGATGGAATTGTGGCTTAGAGGCAACCATTTTATAATGCAATTTTATGTGTTTCTAGTATATTATATTCTTACAGTATATTTTCAACAAAATTGTGGAAAACATGACTGCCAGAGGCAGGTTAACATTTGCCTTTAGAAAAGTCTAAGGGTCATGGAAAGCTATGACTAGATTTTCGAACTCACTGAAAGTGGCCTGTTCCTCCAAGGTATCCCAATTGTCAAATACCGTCTCATGGATCTTCTGCACATCCTTGCCAGTTATATTTCTAACTGGTATCTCAAAGACTTTCTGCACTTGTTCTGCAGTTTACCCAGTTAGCCATTAACTCAAAGACTCCATGCACGTTTACCCATTAGATATTACCTCTAGGTCCCCCTGAATGTTTATTAGTTAAGCATTACTTCACCTACTGTCTGCATATATGCCCTAGTGTCAACATGTCAACCTCTCCCCTTTAGAATGACAATAAAAGCTGTGGGTCAGTTCAGTTATGCCTTCACCTAAGAGTGAGGTCCCCTGGCCTGCCCCTTTCAATCTGAACACTATGTCTGGGTCATTCTTTTCCTCTCTGGTTCACTGGATGTTATTGACAAGTGGAGCCAGAACAGGAACCCTTGGAACCAGGATGAGGAAAAGAAGCCCAGGAAACTGAGGATAACCTACAGTCATTGGGAGCTCTGCATCGAATCTGTAAGTAGAGAGAGATTTGACTGTCCTTGGAACTTATAAAGTTAAGCTAACAATGGTGCAAACGTGTTTTGGCGGTGCAGAGGGCGTATCTAAGAATCCTCCTACAGCTCCAAAAAAGTATCAGATGCCACTGTCTACAAAGATCAGCTGCTCAAGTCATTACAAGTAGTGTTAGACATAGTTCTTTGTTTCCAGATATAGAAATATGGAATGAAGGAGGTAAGAACCTTACAAGAGCACTGCAGGCAAGAAAAAAAAGGGGGGAGGGACCAGTGCAAACTATTGTCAACTAGGTCCTGGTCAGTGGAGCTTTATTAGTATTAAACTTGGATAATGAGACATTTTCTACACATCCACAACCACTGCATCTCCACAGGTTGCATTAGAATCAGCTTCTACAGCTGACTGCTTACGAGAGGTTACTATTACTAGAGTAATACATTCTCTGTCATTAGGGCTCAAAGGTAAAGTTCAACACATAAATGTTTGCCCTTTCAGGTATTTACAGAGTTAAAGAAATGGATAACAAAAAAAGGCTTACTAAAGAAACCCTTAAAGCTGTATCATCCAGCTATAAATTAACCCCTTTTAATTTGAAAGCGCTGCCCAGTCCTGCTTATCCTAGCTGAGAATAATGTATGACTTTTTAAAGTTCCTTGGGGGCCGGGCGTGGTGGCGCACACTTGTAATCCCAGCATTCGGGAGGCTGAGACTGGAGGATCCGGGTTCGCGGCCAGCCTCAGCTATCTAGTGAGGCACTCCACAACTTAGTGAGACTCGGTTTCAAAATAAAGAATAAAAAATAGGCCTGGGGGTGTAGGGGGTGTAGCTCGGAGGTAGAACACCCCTGAGTTCCATCCCCATTACTGCAAAAAAAAAAAAAAAAAAAAAAGTTCCTTGGGTACTTGTTAAATTAGTGAAAGGTAATATTAATAAAAAAAAAAAACCTAGTTTTTGTTACTCAGCTAAGACCTAATATAAATTAAAAATAAAGACACATTCTACAAATAAAATGAATAAGACACCCAAATATTTGAGTTTTCCCTCCATAAAAAATAAGTAAAAATAAAAATGATAATGTCTGATGTAGTCTGTCTCATGGTGACAAGTGGCCACCTAAAACTACATGTTTTAGTGTCATTCATGATTGGTGGCCCCTGCTTCAGATAAGCTCTGTTATATAGGCTTTCATGTTTGTGTCCTTTATTTTATAATCTATTACTGACTGGCACAAAAAAGATATTCTATAATAGGTTATGTTTTAATATCTAAAAATTTAAATCTGGCTCTATGTTTATTATCCTGTCTCCAGAAATACGATACCTGACAAATTAAAGCTATACAATATTTGTTTGCTGTCTATTTTTATGTATGTCTATATTCATAAGAATATTGTCTGTCTATTGTCTGCATGGTACAAAAACTAGCATATGTAAATAAATGACCACTCATAATAAAAAATAAGGATAATAACCACAAAAATTTATTCTAATGCCCTTTAGTTCCCATGACTAAAATCTTTAACAAATCAGTTAATTTAAATTTGTTGGTAAAAATCAAAGTAAATGATGTTATTCAAAATTATTAACACGATTCTTTTCTATGATGCTTGCCAATCAGGATTGTATCTATTTTTGTTATATGTTTAAAGTATAATGACCATTTTTGTTTAGGATTAATTTTTCTTTACAAGAGATGTTTTCAAATATTAACTACGCTCATTTAACATATTGGTTTTCACAGATAATCTAAGATAACTATTAAACTGGGTAAATTAGCTAAATATAAATGGTATTAACCTTTATAAATGTCTTTTTCCTAAAAAAAAACTAAATTGTGTCTAAGTGCTAAACATAAATTGCTAAATATAAAGTACTCTTAGCTTCTTAACATCAGCAAAATACAAGATATCTGAGTTCATAAAAATGTTTTTCATATATGCAAAAGAACAATTTAAGATTTCTTTTTTTTGGACATTAAACAAATTATTAAAAGTTAAAATTCTAATTAAAAGACTGAATATGGTTAAAAAAGTTTAAGCTGTTTTTAACAAAAAGCTATTAAGAACATAAGGTACTTTATCTTACTTACAAAGATAATTTATCTATTTTTGTTTGTTTTTAGTTTTTTTTTTTATTGGTACATTGTAATCATTCATCTTAATTAGGTACAGGCAGGTAGAGTCATACACACACAAAGCACTCTTTTAACGCTTTCCTAATTTCCACCCCATTCCCTCCTCCTCCCTCCTTCTCATGTAATTTACCTAAATTGAAAGATTTGTATAAAGATTGTTTTAAGTGTAAGTATAAAAATTGACAAGACAAAAACAACCCAATAAATAATAGGACATATTTATAGGCATGAGAAATTTATAGGCATAAAAAATTAAAAGAAGAAAATGCTTTTGAATTGAAAACAATTTTGTATGGCAAGAGTTTTTCCTAATTAACTGAGTTATCCCATAAGGAAAAAGAAAGGTAAGAACAAACATCATAAGGTTAAACAAGTTGCAAAGGGTTTGAGAAAGTTGCAAATGATTTGTAAAGGATAAGATTAATAAAAATATATGTTTAATAAATTTAGTTAAAATTTAAAAAAAATCTATGTAAAGTGGTTTCTTTCTTTCTGGTTTTTTTTTTTTTTTTTTTTTTTTTTTTTTTTTTTTTTTTTTTTTTTTTTTTTTTTTTTTTTTTTTTTTTTTTTTTTTTTTTTTTTTTTTTTTTTTTTTTTTTCTTACGGTACTAGAGATTGAACCTAGGGAGCATTTTACCTTCAAGTTGAAACAGAGTCTCACTAAGTTGTAGAGTTGTAGTGAGCCTCACTAAGAAACTGAGGAGGCTGGCTGAGAACCCTGATCCTCAGGTCTAAGCTTCCCAAGTGCTGGGATTCTAAGCATGTTCCACCACGCCGGCTATAAAGGGTTTTCTAAAAGTCATATTTAATGCATTAATTCTGATTAAAACAATTAGATTTCTTAAGGTATTAAACTGCCTTTGGTAAAATGTTACAAAAACCAGCTTAAAAACTAAAATTTGTTTATTTTATTAAGATAATTTCTTATGTTCTTTATATTTATATTTTATATTTTCTGTTTTTAACATTTACTTAGAAGCATAACTTAAAAAATATTATGTTTTATCAAGCAATTTGTATGTTTTATGTCATCTAAGATGTGGTTTACTGAACAGTAGAATTCTCTTACTTCCAAATGTCATCCCTCTACTCAAAAGACAAAATCAGCTCATGACCTTTTTAATCCATGTTATTCAAACATAACAAAGGGGGACTACCAGGAGCTAGATATTCTCCTATGTTTAGAATAAACATTAGCCTTTTATCCTTAAATTTTTCAATTTATCAGGGGATACACTGATAGGTCCACAAAGACATTGGCAAACAAAGGAGCCTATAAAATCTGCTCCTCTCATTGGTGGAAAGATGTACTGCGTATACGATGAGAGGGGTCTGTACCCCTGTCAGTGTCGGGGTAGGGTTTCAGATGCGTTGTTTTATAGGAATAACCTTGTTTACTGCCAATATGGTGCATTAAACCCTACCATGCCCAAGAACCTAATCCAAGAATGCAAAAAATGGAATTGGAGGAGCCCAGCCACAGGGACCCACCTGCATTTACACTCTCAACAGTAAGAGTGCCCCCAGAGTTGTCCCAAATGCAGAGAGCCTCAGAGGTCACCTGGGGAGTGATTAAGAAGTTGAGTAATTGAGCTGAGATGGTGATGGCTATGATTGGCCAAGCTTGCAGTCCTGATACATTATTCTTAGGAATAATGGCAGTTATCACCTGCTCAGTAGGCCCTGGGGTAAATGCATTGGGAATTTATAACGGAACTCCCCCTTATGGGGTCCTATTACATGGCATGACTTCCCTTTCTTCATATTTAACAATGGAAACACCTGGATAGGAGGGGTAGAAATGTCAGAAGAGATTTCAACTGATGACCAACACTTATTGCAAAATTTGCATCAACAAAATTTATCTTTTGGGGCCACTCTCATAACTTTTTTGTGGCTTCTATCATTATTTTAACAACTGCAACATATATAATAATGTCGTAAAAATGCTACTATGGGACTTAATACTTAACATATTATCAATCAAAAATATATCCATATTGCAACTGTTGGAAATGGCCACTATTTTGTTAGGTGCCCACGTTGAAGCTATAAAAATAAGACAGATTCTTATCTGTGATTGGAGGTTTGTATACATTTGTGTTACTCCTCATCCATGAAATAGTATGCAACATACTTGGGAAAGTATCAAAAAATATTATTAATGGCTAATCATGACATAGCCCATCTTGATACGAAATTTTACAAAAAAATATCAGTGATCCAGTAGCATGATAAGGACACTGACTGGTCAAACATTTATCTAAAATCTTTCAGTGGCTTAACTCTAAATTTTGCTTCACCTCACTTGAGGGACTTTAATTGCCATATCTGTATTACTAATTGTTTTATGTTTGTTTTGTGCAGTTGGGAGATGTTTCTTCCAAACCTTAAACCGGCAACAATGTCTGCATAAGTTTTGACTGGTAGAACAACTACTTAAAAAGAAAACAGGGATGTGGAGAACCGGACTGCCAGAGGTAGGTTAACATTTGCCTAGGAAAGGTCTAAGGGTCATGGAAAGCTATGACGAAACAGTGTTTTATTTTTATTTCTTTTTCTTGAAATGGTCGCCCTAGGCTGCTGAGAGTCTCACAATGCTGCTGAGGCTGTCTTTGACCCTATGATCCTCCTGCCTTAGCCTCCCAAGTACCAGGATTACAGGAGTGCACCATCACGCCCAGGAGAAAACATTGTTCTTAAAGGTCTGGCCCTGATAGGTGTTTGAATTTTTGCTCCTACTTCAAGTTTATGCCCTCATCCTTATTTTGCCATGTCCTCTTTCTGCACAATCAAGTCCCCTTACTATTTTCCTGGGCAACTCAATTCCAGAACTTGCCATTCTGTTTTCCACACTGGAGCATTTATTTGCTGTGCATGGCATTATCCTCCCTCCCCCTTTCTGCTGACTGCATATGGCCACCTCCATTATAGCCTTCGAATTCAGCCAGGATATCACTGTTCTTGTTCCTGAGAACTATGTGCCCCTCATATTGACCCTAACATTACCCTCTGTACACCTCCACTGGAGAACATATCACACAGTCCTATGACAGATACATTTCTTACCTCTCTCTCAATCAGCCACATGCCAAGCTAGCGATATCCTGATTCTAGAAAAGAGAAAATATTGAATAAATATTAAGTTTGAATAAAAACTCCACAAGCAAACAAAAACAAAAATATTGCTGATGTCTTTATGCACTAAATTTTGTTCTACATTTTCTCTACGTTGAGGGAGAAAGGCAGCAAGTTAAGTTGCAGCTAGACTTTCTGTTGACTATGCCAGCTGAGAAGGACCACAATAAATAGAAATGCTAAAAGAAGGGACTAAGTACCAACGAGCATGCACAGACTTATCTGGGTGTGTAAGAATGGAGGACCACAGTTCCTAACAAAATATATGATTAGCATCTGTCCTTTGCCCTGCGTCATCCAGCACGACTATCCACTAAAAGTCAGAAGAATAAGATGTAAAAAGGAATGAACCAAAGGAGTTGATAAAAATAAATTACCAGCCAATATGAAAGTATACTATTTTTTATATATGATCAAATGACAGTCTGATTTGCTTGGGTTTTAAAAAGCAAATGATAAAATGATGAAAAAACAAGAAATTTGAGAAGAAAACACACAAAAAATACAAAATAGTGTCGGGGGCCTAGCCTCTAGATGGCGCCTGGCAGAGTCAGAAGCAGCTGCAGGTGGAAAACATTCTGGGGCTGCCCCACGCCAGAGTGCAGAGCGCATGCACCAGCACGCCGACTCGTGGCCGGCCCAGGTGAGAGCTGTATGAGACGCCTCGTGGCTTAGGCTCTGCGCGGCTTTAAGAACCTCCACCTCTCGCCCAGAGAGAGAGCTGATGGAGAGAGTTGTTACTGGGGAAAGAGTTGTTGGGAAGTTGCTGGGCTGTGTTGCTGGGAGAAGTTCTGGGAGGAAGTGGTTGGGAAGAAGAAGCGGTTGGGAAGAGGTTGGCTGGGTTGCTGGGGAAGTCCTGGGAAGAAAGATTGTGGGTTGCTAGTGGAAGACAGATTGCTAGAGAGAGGGGTTATTGGAAGTCTGTTGGAAAAGCACTGTTTGGAAAGACGACTTCTGTGCTGTGTTTGTTACTG